>JBAMHX010000027.1:3089983-3122786 GCA_037177515.1 Pseudomugil tenellus | reverse complement strand
GAGTGGGAGGAGAACATGTAAATATATGATTTTAGCACACGCAAAGCGATTTATCAAACCTGAAAATAATTTTGCTGGTAGAAACAAATGGACGAGCAAACGGGTTCAATGTGTAATTGCGCACATATGGCTGCAGTGATTGTTGCAAGACGAAGACATAGAAATAATCAAAGACGACGGAGAGAACGCATATTTCCTCCTCTTGTTAACATGTTTGGGATGAGAGAGGAACTAATTATTAAAACATATCGCCCATCCAGCCTTGTTGTTTTGGAGCTGTTGGAGGAACTCAGCGCAGATTTGGAGCCAGATACAAGGAGTCATGCATACCTGCAATAACTAAACTCCTGGCAAGGAGTATATATATATATATATATATATATATATATATATATATATATATATATATGTAAACTTTAAAAAATGATCACTTTATTTCATTTATTGTTTATTAGTTCAGTTGTTGCTCTCTACATGCAGAAAAGTTTAAGTCCCAGTAATGCGTGTCCCTTATTTTAATTTCTGAAAGGTGGCAACCCTTCTGGTGACAGACAGCTGCTTATGTCGTAGCAACGGCAACTTGCAGTGGCACGCCCTGCCGCTGCAGCAGCCTGCAGCAAGTCGCTACAGCTTTTTAGATCCTGCAGGAACTGTTGCCTCAAGCCAGCGCAACAGGCTAACAGCCCAGACTGTGTAGCTGAATGGATTCTGGAGAAGAAAAGTCTTCCACCTAAAAGATGTTTCATTGCATGGCTGCCTTGTGAATCTGTAACTTTCCATCTTGCTAGCAGTCCTGAGCTGCTGCCCGTCATAAAATAATTTCTGCATGTGTATTCATACTCTCTAATCCCTAATCTGTCCCTTAATACCCGCACACCTCAAACATACAGTTTCTGGCATTTTTGCAAAATTTGGCAGTAGGTGGAGTTAGAGAGGAAGTATAGGTGTACATCTTACCTTTGCACTGTATATGAACTGCTTTGTCTGGAAGTGGATGCACAGTGTATCTCACGGCAACCATATATTTCAAGGTAAATGCTGCCGTTTAGTCACAGTAAATCCCATCTGAAACCTGTATTACCTAATGTTGCATATTTGATAAATACCCTGTCAGAGACATTTTGCATCACTTCATGGTAGAAACTTTATTCAAAACCCAGCTGCACTCTATATGATTCTGGTCTCCTGCCCCCAGGTGATCACCAGAAAGCAGAGGACTATATGTTTGACCTATCAGATTGTAATAAACAGCAATAAAGCCAAAAAATAAGATAATTTTTTCAGATTTTTTTTCTGAAGGGCCACAAAAAGACTTCAGATTTTAAAAATTTGAGTTGTTGTTCTGGGCTGCACGGTGACGAGGTGGTTAGTACTGTAGCCTCACAGTAGCCTGACGGTTCGATCCCCAGCTTGGGCGATGGCCTATCTGTGTGGAGTTTGCATGTTCTCCCCGTGTTAAAGTGGGTTCTCACCGGGTTCTCCGGCTTCCTCCCACCGTCCAAAGACATGTACCTTGGGGATAGGCTGATTGGAGACTCTGAATTGCCCTTAGGTGTGTGTGTGCATGGTTGTTCGTCTCTGTGTGTGGCCCTGTGATAGACTGTCCCTTTAAAAACTTTAAAAATCCTCAATTTCTACTTACTGCATCGTCTGTGCAGATAATTCAGCTGGAGCCACCGTTGGACCACCTTGCTCGATTATTCTTCATTTGCTTATTTTTGTGGTTTAAACGTTAGAATCAGGATTTTATGTACGTCTAAAACTGTGCTGAAGCAGTGTGTTGTTTTTTCCTCTTTCACGCCGAAGCTCACACTCGCACCTTCCTTCCCCTGACTCAGTGTTTAATGGCCATGATCATTTGTATCTGCTTCACAGGCTGTTTATCGCCTGTCACACGGATGCCACTCTTCACCTCCGAATGTCACGGTGCTCCTTCAGCCCATCCGTAATGAAGAGGACAAGGTTGTCTACCTCTGCAGGTAAGAAAAAAGGAAAAGAAAAGAAAAATGAGCTGCTGAGCTGCTGTGTGCAGCAGAAACTGTTCCAGTCAGCGCTTAAGCTGTGTGGAGTGATTCTGCATTAAGTAGAATTGAATTAGACAGGCTTCACTGTGGGGAGAAGTGAATTTCAAGAGGCTTTACGTATGTAGAACAATGCTGTATTATCCAAAGGATTGAGAACACATTCAGATGAAGAGAATCTGGTCTGCTCTAATTAATCATAATGAGAGAAGTACTCTAGTTCTGAGAAAATGGCGTGCATCACAGCTTCAAATCTAACTTCCAAAGCTTCGCTCATTGCCGACTGTTGTGTAAACTGCTGGACTGGAAAGATTTCAGACCACAGCTGATGGAGCACGGCGTGCCGGCCAAATGAATTTACCAACAGAATGCAGACAGGCATGAGATCAATAGTAATTAGATTCCTAATGTGTTTCACTTTGCGCAAGTTTGTTTACGCGGGGCAGAGTTTGGTCGTGAAACTTCCCAAGGTCAAAGTGTGAAGCCAAGAGGATGCGTACAAGGTTAGAACTTGTATTTCTCCATGAATTTTTAACAGATCCAACAGTCTGAAAGAGGCCACAAACACTCGATATGACTGATGAAGTCATGTCATGTCTGTTCAGAGGCAGCAGTGGATTGAGTCGCAGCTAACTCCGTCTCCATTTGCATTTCACATTTCCCCCCTGGAATTGTTTTGATTCATCGTCTCATTTGCTTTTATTCATTTTCATTACAGTCATGAGCTAATGGAAGATTTGCAAATGTGCTGTGACACACCGTGCTTGATTACTGCTCCGCTATGAATTGCCTGACAAGTACGCCAGGCCCCCTGCCTCCCCACCCTTCATGCTAGATAAGTTAAATGAGAACTGTCACTAAAAGGCATTCAGAACCATGTATAGTTGCAGGTACGAGTCTTTGCTCGGCACTGGAACAAAACCAGATGAAATGAGGAAATGCCAAACTCTTGTCATTAAAGAGTCACAAATATGATCTAAACTTTAATGCCAACTCTGAATTACTTAACATTAAGATGATAAAAAAAAGGATAGTCCGGAATTAAAACATTTCCATTGCTTTTGTATAAGCAGTGCATGCCTTGATAATCTTCTTTGTGAAATACATTGGAGGTGTTTCATTTGGTGTATGTCATCTCATGATACTGGATGGTGATGGGTTTACTACATACTGGGCTACACAGTGTTTAGCATTGCCGCTTAACAGCAAGAAAGTCACTGGTAATCCATGTATGGACTCCCTACAATGTCCATGGATTTCTCCTCATGAGATCAAGGATGTTTCTTGATGTATCTCCTCCCAGACCTGGTTAAGGGTATCAGTCATCAACAGGATAGTCTGTGGTGCGACATGGAAGTGGTGAATGGGACAAGATGCTATGTCCTAGAGGTACTGGACTGGATTTAGATCTGGCGAACAACTGGGCCATAACATCCATAGCATCCATCAATGCCTTCAACATGCAGGAACTACTGACACACTCAGTAGTCCATCATTGTCTTTTACCAGAAGGAACCCAGGTCACAATGCAGCAGCATACGGTCGGATTATGGGACTGAGGCTCTATTCCTAATGGCCGTCAACATACATCTCTGGTACATCAGGGATCTGCCTCCTCAGAAAAACTCTGTTCGAGTGCTAAACCAGTCATACAGCAGGTGTTACCGGCAGCGTCTTACGACTGTGCCACATCTGCCACTAGTGTTCAGTGTGAATCTGCTCTCATATGTGGAAGCTACAAGGCACCAATGCCAATATGCCAATTCTGGTGTTCACTGACACATGCCAGTTGGGCTGCATAGTGTTGTGCTGAGAACACAGGCATCTCTCATGAATGTTTGCCCCTCATAATCCCCATCACGGAGTCTTTTTACAGTCTGAGCAAAAACATGCACAGTAGTGTCCTGCTGGAGGTCATTCTGTTGATCTCCGGCATTGCCGTTCTGCTCCTTCTTGCCCATAGGAGAAGATATTCCCACTGCTGGGTTGTTGTCCTCCTACAGCCCCTTCTACATCTCCGAGTGTACAGGCCTGGCTCCTGGTATGTTCTCTATTCTATTTATACTGGGCTTAAAGGTGCAGCGAACCTTTTTGCCACATTGTATATTAATGGATGAGCTGCACTACCTGAGAAACATCTGAGGGTTGCAGATATCGCCTCATGCCTCTAGTAGTGAGAACACCGGCATTATGGAAACATGACATTTTGCTCATTTCAACCTATTGTCTGGTCCATTTGTAAAACAGCAGGTAAAACTGATCAAAATCAAAGTTTCTTCCTAACTGGCCAGACTGATTAAAATTTCATAGGTCTGACAGACTTTGACTACACTGGTAATGATTAATTTATCTTTCAATTAAGTTTTCCATGGATGTACACTACTCAACAAAACAAATTTGTGATCTTATAACGAAGTATAATGGCACCATTTATGCTCCTTTTAAGTGACTTGCAAGGATCAAGCTCTGTGGAATGAAAAGCACAGCTACACATGTGAATAGTCTTCCCAAAACTGTCAATCTCCCAAGGATATTCTCCTTATGGCATTCACTTTTATTTTAGTTGCTTTGTGAATGAGACCACTGTTCTGCAGCAGCCTTTGCATAAAGTGTCCATTACTACAAAAGCTTTATGTAGATGAACACTAGCAAAACCAAGTTCAGATTAAGTTGTGCCATACCAAAAGGAAGGTCACTGGTTCCCAATTTCTTTCCAATCCACATCTAGAAATATAATTTGAAACATTCTTAAACCTGCTTTGCCACTTCTTTTACAGTCCTTTGGGTCAAAGATTGATAAAAAAAAACAATAGATAGAAATACTATTAGTACTTTATATTTAGCAAAAGGTTTGTGGCAATAATGCTGAGGCCAAGCCAGGTCACCCTACTGCAAACCAAGTGTACAGTTTTGTTCCTGAAGAAAAAAGGATGTTTTCAGTGCAATAATGTTGATGAAATTCTGTTGCATAGTAACAAGATTTGTTAGTGCTGTAGATAAGAGAGATCACAGAAGTGTGGAAAGTCTCAAGGTTCTGTTGCTACCCTTCAACCAGAGTGATAGCTTAATTGTGTGAAAATTTATAAAAGTGTTATACAAACTCAGTGCTCTGTTGTGGTTGAACACCTTCGCATCTGAGATGTGACATGACCACAGTCAGTATAATTGCACTGGAAGAAAACCAGAAATAACAGGGCCATGATACTTCTCAAACCATTTGATTTGACTGTTAGGTGTAATTAGCTCCATGTCTTTCGCTCATCTGAAAGACATGTTACTTTCCATTTATCTCTCTTTTAATTATGTATAAATGTGTAGCTATGACAATGTGAAGATGAATGCTGAAAAACAAGTCATTAGGTCCCTTTATTAGATCCACCATACTAATACTTGATTTAACCCTTTCTTACCTTCCAAACTGCCTTCATTCTTGGTGTCATAGCTTCAACAAGGTGTTGGAAACTTTCCTAAGAGATTTTCTCCATATTGACATGAAGGATCACAAAGTTAATGATGAAAATCTCCCATTCTACCCTATCCAAAAGCTGTTCTATGGGATGGAGATCTGGTGAGTGTGGAGGCCATTGGAGTACAGTGAGTTCATGGTCATGTTGAAGAAAGATGACGTGAGCTCTGTGACATTTTGCTGGAAGTATCCATCAGAAGATGCTACTGTACATGTGCTCATAAAAGAATGGACATTCATTTCAGGGAAGAAAGCCATCTGCTTGGACCAGTTAAGTTGGATAGGACAGGAAAGACCAACGGACCTGCTGAGTGTGGAGAAATATGTCAACCGTTCAAATGGTGCCATATGTTTCTAAATGGAAGAAAAGGAGCAGAGAGATGAAAAGAAAGTTCTCAGTGCATCATGGGACATCCTTAAGGGGACTGAAATTAGTAGGAAACATCATTAAAGTGTAAAATGTGGCTTCTGAATTACATAATGTTGATCTGATGATGTCATATTGAGCTTTATAATAATCTGATGCATATGGAGCATCATTTGACTTTAATGTCAGAAGTCCCATCAATCATTCCCAGTCATCATGCCAGTGGACTAATTTAGGTCAATTTCCCCTTATTGTCATCTTCAGGCCTGCCAAAGCATTAAATCAGTATCAGGGTCACATCTATCCTTGAGGATTTAAGTGTTGCTAATTGACCCTGCAGTCCAATCCCGTCAATCACAGAGGAGCAGAAACCGGGTGAAGGGTGCATGCTGGTGGAACAGAAGAGGAGGCGATCACAGAGACCAGTCGCTACATCACTCTACCAACTAGTCACAATGTCAGCTGCCTTTTCAATGACTTCATTTCACTCTGCGAGGCTCGGAATGACTTTGATGCCGAATCTGAGAAATTCGCATTGATTGTGAGCTCCAGCATGAAGCATTGGTCTCTTGAACTGTTTTCATGGTTGCTGATGAGCTCCCAGCAGGTGTTGAACATGCTGCAGGAAGCAGTGTCTCTCTGATGTCGTGAGGCCTGAGGCTGACGACATCACTGGACATTAAACAGCATCAACTTCTGGGTTTGATCTCTAAAAATGAGCCAGACTCATTCAACATTACACATGATTTGGTGCGTGTGTGTGTATACATGTATATTAGGGTTGGGCAAGTCACTAATTAATGCAGTTCAAGTCCATTGACTACATATTCACATGCAGATAAATCACAGGAGTGGTGTTGCTATGGGAAGGAAAACAACTCAGTATCATTGTGCATACAAAATAAATGATTTGTAAACAGTGTCAAGCCAGCTGTTCTAACTCTGATACTTTTATACCTATATTCAGATAAGAGACAGTAATGAGGGATGTGAGTTTATGGAAAATGGGATGTGGTGGGTGAGGGGAATGCACATGTGCTCAGTTTGTGTGAAAGTAATGAGGTGTGCTTTTTGTATGTGCAGGTTGTGCATAATTATTAGGCAAGTTGTATTTTTGAGGATGAATTTTATTATTGAACAACAATTCCAATCTCAATGAACATAAAACTCATATGAAAGCTGAATATTTTTGGAAGTTTGAGTGGGGCTTGTTTAGTTTTGGTATCTTTCTTTGGATTTCTGTGTGTGCAGGTTACTGTGCAGAATTATTATTAGGCAACTTAACAAAAAACAAATATATACCCATCTCACTTATTATTTTTCACCAGGGAAACCAATATAACAACTCAAAATGTACAAAGATACAATTCTGGCATTCAAAAACAGAACAAAAATCTATAAGTGACAAATATAACCATTTTTCTTTGCGAAGACGCTCAAAAGCCACCATCCATAGATTTTGTCAGTGTCTTGATCTGTTCATTGTCAACATTGCGTGCAGAAGCAACCACAGCTCCCAGACACTGTTCAGAGAGGTGTACTGGTTCCCATCCCTGTAGATCTCACATTTGATAAGGGAAGACAAGGAGGCCATGTCATTATTTTTTTTTTCTTTTAGACCTTTTTTGGCCACTACGCACTACGCGTTGTCCTGGATGAAAATCATTCTGACTTTGTCCTGTACTACTGCTTGCAATAGGACTGGGAGTTGTGCTTGACTCCATTCTCAACCCGAAAAGGTCCCACAGGCTCATCTCTGATGATACCAGCCCATACCAGTACCCACCTCCACCCTGCGGCGTCTGAGTCAGAGTTCTCTGCCCTTTACTGGTCCACCCAGAGACCCATCCACCTGGCCCATCAAGACTCACTCTCATTTCATCAGTCCATAAAACCTTAAAAAAATCAGTCTTATGATATTTCTCAGCCCAGTCTTGAAGTTTTATCTTGTGTGTCTTGTTTAGTGGTCGTTGTTTTTCAGCCTTCCTTACCTCGGTCATGTCCCTGAGTATTGCACACCTTCTGTTTCTTATCGCTCCAGTGCTGTTGCAACTCTGAAATATAGCAAAACTGGTGGCAAATGGCATCTTGGCAACTTCACATTTGATTTTCCTCAGTTCATGGGCAGTTATTTTGCCCAGATTCCCATAGCTGCTTGGGATAACCAGTTGGTGGATAGTGGTAGGGACATGAACCTCAACATCACAGATGTGATAATTTTTTGTTCAAACAGACTCCACAGATAAAAACAAACAATATGTCTGCATAAAAGGTGATGACATGCACAGACAAAAACATTATTTACACACACACTTCCAGAGTTCAACATTTCATCCTACCCAGATGTCCTGCTATGTCCAACTTTATTTAATCTCCAAAAGGCCATTCAGTTTGCAGTCCAGAAAGATAACATAAAGAACAATCACAGACAAACAAAAAACATTCAGGCACTCTGTCAGTTGTGATCAATACCCACAACCAAAAAGCAGCAAACGCACAAGTACCCATGAGAATTAATAAGTAAACTCAGCACTGCTATATCTACATACCGCCATCATAGCGTTATGTTTGATTGCAGAGGGAATAAAAGAATACCAATGTTTACTTGTTTTCCTTGGAGGGGTGGGGTAGTGATGTCCTGAGGGCATTAAACAGACTTCTTTGTTCAGGACAAGGTCAAAAAAGTCCATAATCTCCCTGTTTTTCTGAGGCATTCTTCCTTTTTCAGAGAGAGATAAGATCAGTAATGTCCAGATGTTGACCAATTATGCTGAAACTCTTCTTGTCCTTCAGAGAAAACCTATAAAAGCCACAAATAAAAGAAAATGTTCCAAGACTTTCAATAAGAGTTTCAATAAAGGAACTATAAAAATGCCTTCCATCCAAGCACGCATCATGAAAACATCATTTCAGTGTGCAGGAAAGACAACGCTCAGGCATCCATGCTGCAGAGTTCACATCTAACAGCTGTATCTCAATTGGGAGATTTTCTTCAGCTTCATTTTTGTAAAACTCGAATTCTCATGAAAAGTTCAGGCTTGTATTTAACAATTTTGAGTCTTTCATTATTTAAAAGCTTAATGTAAATTTAAAAGCTTTTAAGACCCTTTTATATACAGTCAATGGGGAAGACTCAATTGGATTGAGTTGGCTTATAGTTGAACTGACACTGAGTTACCAGCATTGGGGTTTGGTAAACCTCTGGCTGCTCAAGTCATATTTATTGTATTCTATTTGGTTTTGTAAGGGATGCCATTTATAATGAAGATTCTTGTGTTATTATTTGATATAAACATGATCAATGTGTATTTTTCTCAATCATACATCATTTGTTGCTGGTTTCCATTTTCATGTCTAATGACTAAGAACTTATCAAATAAAAAAGTCTCTCAGAGACTGAATATTTGTCTGTTTATGCATTTAAACTCTTCATTTTCTCACATAACCTGAAAATTTAAAAAGGGGACTTTCAGTTCAAAGAGAATCTTCACACTAATATCTGAGTGCCAAGACACAAATCAATTTCAGCAGGCAAATGGCTTTTTGATTAAGATTCCCCAGGTGCCTAATGAAGAAAGCTCTCTCTGCTGCTTTGCTGTCTTATTGGAGGGGAAGTTAGAATCTATTAAAATGGAGAGCACTCGTCTGGAGATGCCACATGGTTAGTGGGAAGCTTGGAGACCTCTGGATGTGAGGAATGAAGCAAGAAAGGCATTACAGATGGATGGCAGGCCTTGACTGTATTGATCTCACACCAAAACTCATCAAGCCATTCCAAGAAAACGACTGGGGGAATCAACAGTCAGCCTACCTGGCTCTTATCGTTCCCCAGGTGGCTAATGACAAATCTGCAGCTATATGTCATACAAACATTAGGCAACATGTGGTATTTATCAGCAGATCCTGTTACAGAACCCCACATCATCGCTTCCCGGGACACTGATAGAGTTCATGTGGCTGCTACATGATCAGTCGGTGGTTGAGATATCAACAGAAATCAAGATCAGGGACGCTGACAAACACAGCTGTAGATACAAGGAAAGTTTTAATTTACAGGCACAGCTGAAAAGTATCCATGTAAACACCTACTTCTGAGTGGAATTGTTAATTCAGAATTAAACTTAAAACCTAATAAACTGGCTGATTTATTCTTATTTTAAAGCAGAATTTAAAAATCTCATGTAAACCCTTAATTCATCTTGTGGTTATTTTCGGTCGTTCTGCACATGCTTACCTTCTCCCGCTGCAATGACGCATATGTGCAGTCTTCTGCTTCCCCTTTTACTGTTTAGTAAATGCAATTGATTTTTTTTTTTTTTAACAAAAGTTCGCCTCCAATCTTTGATATATTCGGACTGTCTATTTTTCATCTCCTCAGCTGCTAAATAGGGAAGTTGTAAAGCTAGTACTTTAAGCTAGTACATCAAAAATTAAATCAAAATTGAAGCTAAAATGGTTTATATGAGATCGTTTTCTATTTAGCCGCTAAGACTAAAACAGGGAGAGAGTTGCTGCGTGATTATGTCACTTCTGTCATCACGTCGGAATTGAGAGATGAGAATAAACATGATGCCATTTAAACCTCTGATTTGGAATTAAAATTTCCATGTAAACTTAAAGCTTCATGAATTTAATTTGGAATTAGTTAATTCAGAATTAAAAGCATCATGTAACCTATTGACTATTCGGTTTTTTAAAATGATTTCAGGACAACAAAAATAAACCCTGATCTGTAAAGAGACCATAACCCAGCCAGAATGTCCACATGAGGCCCATAAAGGTTCAATTGGGCACACCGACACATAACCAACATGAAACCCAGGAAAGTGAGAACCACCATAGAAACTGCAGACGAACCCACATGGAACCCTTGCAGCCCAAATATAACCATTATGGCTCCTATTATGGATAGATTGGCATAGGCAAACCAATTTCTTCAAGATAATGATCATCATTATCACCAATATCATAGTCAGTGCAAATAATCAGGAAATAGATTGAAAACCAGAAACTCATTAATTTAATTATTGAAGGCTAGAAGATGATTAAAAAAAAACTAAGATTTAGAAGAGATGTCAAGCTGAAAACTAGCTTGAATCTTTCATGACAGAAAGTAAACCTGACCCAGATGATCTTAAAATTATATGTGGCTCACATGTCAGCAGATCAGATATATATTGTGTCCCGGTGCTGTTTAAATCCTTGGACACAAGCACTATATTTAAAATCAATGACTTAGCGGACAACAAGCTCCTTTTAATTAGGTCTTTGTGAGGACGTGAGCAAGCTTACCAATACAATGGGAGCATGTAGATGCTGATTCATAGGAGGCCAAAAAAAAAGTACACTTTGGAGCACCACAACTCATCTATGAATACTAACTAAAAATTAATACTATTAAAAATAGTTCAATACTTTTAAACTATGGACCCTCTTATTTTTTTATCTTAGGATGGTTTAAAAGTCTAGTTTGATGTTTACGTCTATTCTGAACATCCTACTGCAACCAATTATCCAGCTGGTCCAGTGGATGTAAGAAAATAAATTCCGACGAGGAAGGGGAAGCTTTACCGTAAAAAAGTCTGCAGATGTGAACTCTCTGTGAGTATTATCTTGGTACAGTTGTAAAATATGTGAGTTAACACAGTTAAAAAGTAAGCTAGCATTGCTCCTAGCATCTTTTCAGTTTGCATTAATTGATCAGGGAAAAGGTTTTAGATGTTATACTCGGGTCCATTATATTCTTTACTATGTCTAAAATGCTTTTAGATTTCTGTAACTGATAAACTGTGTTTTCTGAATAAATTGAAGTGTTATTTGTAGGGAATTAGTGTTAATTGTTGCTTTTACTCAGGACAAAAAAGGACCCAGAAGCACCTCTGCATGTATGTATTTATGAATTCATCACATGGATTTACACTACAGCATGTGTACATTAAACATCCTTTAGTCTGTGTTTGTTTTAAGCTCAATGTGTTCTTCAGATCTGCTTTATATCCTCCTAGGACTTACTGTCCTCATATTAGGACAAAAAGTTTCTCACAGATTTTACAACTGGTTCTCAACTTATTATTCAGAAGAATCAGGAAATCAGAGAGCAGTTCCACAGAGAAACAAGGTCTGATTAGCATATTCATATATCCATGCATACTTAATGTGATAAAGGCATAAAAATATTATACAGCTACGCCATTATAAAGCAGAAAGGTCTATATTCATAACAAAAACTGCTTTTTATATTATTTTAATTTAAGAGATCAGTTTTTAGAGACTTACTTCTACATACTAACACTAATATTTTTACTACTAATTGCTACAGCATTGTTGTTTATCAGTTATATGTTAAGCAAAACATATAATGTTTGCACTTGGCAGCACTGTGAGGATGCTTGTAATGTGGTTTGCACTATAAAAACATTTTAGTCCTCCCCAGTGATGCGTCTCTTTCACTGAACAAGATTCATCTTTGTAACCAAAGTAAGGAATAAAATGGTCAAAATAAATAACAGCTCATCCCAGAGTGGTGAAGAAAAATTATTACATGGATTTGTTACTTCATGATTGGATTATAGCTACTTGTTATTATTGCTTTGTCTCAAACATGCTGGAAAAAGTCCCTTTTTGACATGAACCAGTAAAAAAAAAGACATTGAAATGGTTCTCTGCAACATCTAATCTCCATGCTGCCTCATATCCCTACATATGAGGTTGGGAAAGGGATGATGGGGTGTTTTGGGGAATAGAAGGAAGGAAACCACCTGACAGTAGTAGATCTCCATTCCCTGGGACCCCCATAGGGTGGGAAGACCCAGGGGAACGCATTACCAGGATGTATATGACTACAGCTGGTGCAGCGAGAAAGCCCAAACCCTGCTGAAAACCACCCAGGCGTCCATACTGGCACACATCTACATTTGCTCACACATAACACACCCCCAACACACCAAAAATGTCCCACTATTACCTATTACCACCAAATTTCCCCCACAGCATAGAATCCCATAGCTTATTGTCTTTATCCTTACTGCTACCCATCCCATTAAACCCAGTCTGCACCCTTACCTCACCCCACCCTGCTCTGCTTATTAAACCCAACCAACCTTTTGGCTTAAAGCTGCTGAACATCCCATCATGCACTGGGCTCTTGCCTTCTAGAACCCAACATGAAATATTTGATACTTAGAGCTTCTGAGACATTTTTCATCACTTTATGGTAAAACTTTTGATCAAAGTCCTGTTGATCATCTGATAATTGCTTTCAACCCCTTAATAGTTAACAGGAAGCAGAAGATTACAATAGAATAATTTTGACATATATGGTAATAAATGGTAAAAGTTCCCCCCAAAAATGTGTGTTTTTGTAATATTTGGTTAAAGCGCCATATATTGAACTTTATCTTGTTTTTTGTATGGGTCAGGCCTTAAAGGGTTTGAGATAAGAAATATTTTTCAGTCCCATTTTGGTGCAAATTCCAGTTGTTACAACAGGCGCTAAAAGGTTAAACATTTATAAAAGTGGCAAGAAAATGAAAAAGATTTTAAAAAAAGACAAAGAGGATAAAAAGAAGTGTAAGAGCTAAAATAATTGAGCAGTGAGGACAAGTACACACTAATATTTGAATTTACAGGTTGCACAGCATGTACGTACTAACACTTATACTGATAGTAATAGTAACGTTAAACAAATACTTTGTTATGCTTCTATTTCTGTTTAGAATTGCATACTAATATAAATTAATTGTGTAATCATGCAGGATTGTAATAAAATATATTCCATTCTTTGACCGCCAACATAACAAAATCAAAATAAGAATTTTAAAAAAATTCACATAAATACCTGACATTGTTGTGGTCATTAGTTTTACTTTCTTTTTTGTTCTCAGCAGGAATTCTTGTCCATCAGCGCAAAGAACCTTTCTGGTTCTGATCCTCTTGTTGTTAAAAGAGTGTATTTTTCCTGTCTGCTGTCACCAGGATCCACTCAGAAGATTTGATGCTACTGGTTTCTTTAGCAAGGTTATTATTGTAACTGGACTACAGGCAGGTGAAATAAACTGGTCTGTTTACGTAAAAGTTCTTTGAAATAATTTTTGTCATTATTGCCGTGACACAAGTAAAGATGTACTGAATGTAAATGTAATAGTACAGACTATTTATCACTTACAGTAACACTAAATATTTGCATGTAAAACAGCTGTGCAAATGATGCAAGTACTAATTTACGAAAAAAAAAAAGAATTAGTCACACATAGGCATGTAAAGTGTGCATGGTGCTATATAAGAGAGACGGGGAGAGTCAGACTTTTTCCTACCATGTGTCCAGCAGCTTCACTCTGCTCACTATGTCTGGTTTTGTAAGATGCTTTCTGTGTCAGTGAATTTTCTGCACCCATGGTTCCACACTCTAACCCTAGGGATCACAGCCTTGTTTTATGCATGTCCTCTACTAGGCACAAGGCCCATAAATGGTCTCTCAGTGGGGCAGAAGTTGGCCAGGATTGCTGCATGCCCTCATATGCGCTGTACAAGGCAGATGAATACCATTGATGGTCTGCCTTGAGCTCCACTGACCATGGCTGATTATCCCTCTATGGCCTTCCCTGATACCTCTTCCCCTTCTTCATATACTCTTGCACAGTGAACTTTCTGACTTCAAGAATTGAGCTGTAAAATATGAATTGTATGGGTCATGCATACAGCACCTACTTATAAGGAAAATGACCAGTTATTTTACCAGTAAATTATTCATGATTAAAGACTCCACTTGTGGAAAAAGTTAACTGCAGAAAATATCTGATGTGAGAGTTGAATCCTGGACAAACTCCAGGAAAATGGAATTGTATTTGTCCAGCATGTCTTAATATTTTGTTTTACCTTAAAAAACATGTTTAATTTAAGTTAAAGGTACCGTGTGTAAGAATTACTGACTCCCGGTGGTAAAGACAGACATTGCACTGATTTGAAACAGTTGAAACAGTGAATGTATGGTGGCTGCCAATGACCAAAATTTCTCCATACATAAACATGTTTTCATCTATGAGTGGGTCATGAGGTGTAGCAGTTTAAATTGTGAATATTGGGGCACAAATATGGCAGATGCCATGTACATGGACCCATAGCAAGTTGATGGACGATCAGTTACCAATAGACAGAAAGTTTTGATTATATATTACATTTTTCTTTCTATAAGTGCTATATTGAGTTTTACAATGGATTAGAGAGAGGAATGACGGGGGGCTTCGAAAAGCTTTTGCAAATTTGCCGCAACAAGTATAAAACCCCTAAATTTATGCTAACATTGCATGAATCGCAATTCTTGTAAAATCTGCTCAGCTGGAAGCAATTTTACAAGATCCTTTTTGGTAAAAACGGTAATGGAAACACAGTTACAACCTTTACTTTTGTTACTTTAACTTTTCTCCTGCTAATG
This sequence comes from Pseudomugil tenellus, assembly GCA_037177515.1. Lineage (NCBI taxonomy): Eukaryota > Metazoa > Chordata > Actinopteri > Atheriniformes > Pseudomugilidae > Pseudomugil > Pseudomugil tenellus. The sequence goes on along the minus strand of JBAMHX010000027.1, from coordinate 3,107,502 downwards.
ACGAGATGGAATATCTGTGTTTTCACTACTAAAATGTAGATGGGGCTGCTGGTGATGTAGTAAATAAATGCAAATAACTGGTATCATATAAAAACACTGTAAATAACATCAGCACACTTCTGATCGACAATACTGGCTCCACAGAAAACTTACCCAGACACAGAAGCCTTTAAGATAATTATGGACATGGACTCCGACAACTCGGTCTTTGATTTGTCAAAGGAAGGTGTCACTGACAGCGGCAGAGAAGATGAGGAGGCGGAGTCTAGGAGGAAGTCAGGTACAGTGAGCAACGACACAATAGTCACAACCAGGACAAGGTTACTTTTTGTGGACCCTTCATAAAATCCAGCTGAAGTACCTGGACCTGGTAGTGAGTAGCTGGAAAAGGACTAGAACCTGTGCCTCATCAGGTAACAGTGTCAGACATTATAAACCTTTCGGGGGATTTTTTTAATCACTTGTCTTATTCGTAAAGCCGAACCTGAAATTTACTGGTCAACAGATAAAATGTTAGCTACATGTTAGCTTCGGCAAGATCGTAACCCTCAACAGATCTGAACTCATTCGGAGACTTCTACACTTCTGTGATAATAAAGCAACACCAGCAAACTGTGTAAGCTCTGTTCTAAATTATGTTTTGGCTAAATTTCAGGAAATGTTTAAACCTCACTAAAACATTTGTAGTGATGCGGGAATGCTTCTGTGGCATGGGTGCCTGGCTTTCAGGTGTACAATCGTCAAAAACCTGTCAAATATGGGATTATATCGGACATTCAAATGTCATTCTGTGGTTTGGGAACTGGGTACTATTTCTACCTGAAACGCTATTGTGGAGAAAGTGCTCCGCTTGGAGACAGTTATCTCTCTTTTTGACCACATAGCGGTCTCTATTCTCTATTTAAACGTCTTTTTGACCAAAAAACCTACGTCGTTGTCACACTAAGAAAGAACTGGTGTGAACCATTAGTCTTCCAAGATGCTGGAAGACATCTCAGGAGAGATAGAGCACCACTTGTGCGTCATAATAAAAATGTCATGGTTGTAACTTGGCGAGACAAACAAATAGTAAAAATGAAGAGAATATTATGAAAAATGTTATGAAGAGCATTCAGGTTTGGCATCAGACAGGGTTCCGAAACAGAAGCCAACTTCTATTGTTGAGTCCAACAACACCATGAAATCCTCCTGGTTCTGGTTATAATGAAGATTTTACTTCCTGGTCATTTTAAACTGGACCATGTGAATTACAAAATGATTTGCTTAAACTGGATCAGAAGTGGATTACAATGAATCAGATTGAACAGAAGCCTGTTAAAGTACCTTCTAGTGACTTTGTCAGTAATTGGCACAATACAAATAAAGCTTCACAGAACTACTGTCAGGATAATCACTGCATACAAAAAGAGCACCAAGAGAAGCAGAATCTCTCAGGAGCATCTTACTTAAAAAAAAGTAATTAGTTATATTTACAAAATAATTTCCCAAAAAGTAATTTAGTTAGTAACTCAGTTACCATACAGTAAAAGTAATAAGTTACCCAGCAAAGTAACTGACATTAGTTACAATGTGTTACTGCATATAATATTGAGAGGGTCAAATATGTTTATTGTAAACAATGAATAATAAACAAAAACAAAACTAGATACAGTATTCTAAACATGATATTTAATCGATTGTAACCACCCATATACATAGAAATAAAATGTTATCAGTCATCACAGACTCCTGCTATCCTGCAGCTGATGTGTGGCTGTCAGAAAGACTTACATGGCTGTGCTGCATTCACTCAAATTATAGTAACTCAACAAGTTATATTATTAGCAATGGCATTGTAACAATGGAAAATGTAATTAATTAGATGACTCCAACACAGTTAGTAACGTCGTTATACTTAAACACTGTTACTCCCAACACTGCTCAGGAGTTCCTCTGTATATCATTCACTCATGACACTGATAATCTTGGACGAATAATTCTGAAACAGCTCACATAAAAATAATAGTTTCAGATTGTTTTGTGCTCATGGAGGAAAAAAACTGCATTAATGGAAGTAATGTACCTGTGTTTATGCATCCACTTTCTTTCTGATTCTGTGTAGGTGCTCAGAACAAAAACCACTGTGCCTTGTTGCTGATTAACCTTGAAGTTAGCTTACTAAGCCATGAAATGTATGCAGGTGTCAATACACGATTTCACCTGTTGAAAACATTACTGTGAAGCTGTTGCATGGTGATTCATTCAGAATACTAAACCGATGACTGAACTGCCGCTATTAATATTATTTAGACCAAGCTTTCAATTAAGAGTCGTGCTGCTGATTATAATGCATGAGGTTGATAATTATTATGTTTGCCTGCCTGGCCAACCATTATTTTGACCAATTTATTGGAATATTATACTTTCTGTAATACTGCTGACATGTTATCTAAACTCAGTTTTATGCTGCATTTGTTTTTGTTGATTTTGAGTGAGAAATAATGGGGAAGAAAAGCTGGAAATTTGCTCTCTCTGAATGCATTATATCACCAATTTCATTACAACAAAGGGCTTAAAGCTGGAGAGCAAGGCTTTGCTAAAAAATCAATACGCTGCTACATCTTCACATCACACATACCTGTTCTCTGCGTTATTAAGTTGAAAATATTGTATATCGAGCTTTGAAATCCATCTAAGCAAAAGAAACTTAATTCTACTGTCAGGAAACACAATTATTTCGTTGAGCTATATTTAATTTATATTCTAGTCATGCTTGCACAGGACTTAAAATGCTTAGTAGGAGCTTGGTGCTTCTGATCAATGCACAGGTTAATGGAGCTCCTCTGTAAAAGCAAAGTTCTGTTGGTTTGTTGCTTTGTGGCATTTAGTTGTGTGTATCAACAATGCCCAGGAGGGATGACGTTTGAAATGATCTTAAAGAAACAACTGGTGCTAACCATCAACATGGGAAGTGTTTTTTTTTTATTTTTTATTTGATTTTTATTTGACAGAGACAAGGAATATGGGACCCTGATTGTTGTATTGAGTTATAATAAGGATCAGTAAGTCGCTGCTGCTGAACACCATGTCTCTTTATTCTCCAGCTGTAACATTACCGCCTTTTGTCAACGGACATTTTACATCTTCACAAATAGCTTGCCTATCTATCTATCTATCTATCTATATATATATATATATATATATATATATATATACATCAAGGCTTTGTCCCACCCTTGTGGGGTAGCCTAGACAGGGCTTGCCGGTTCATTCTGTTAGGGAGCGCTGGAGGATATGGACCCAAATGCAGACCAGGAGGACAATGTGGAGGAACTAGATTTATTAAATATTAAATAAATGAACAAACCACAGACTAAACAGAGACCTCAGAAAGATGCAAAGGAACATAATGGGGGAAAGAAAAGCAAGGGTCTAAATACACAGGAAACTGAACAAGACACAGGTGAAAACAATTACCAAAATCAAACCAGGTGAACTAATGAACAAATACAAGAAGCTGAAACAGAAAGCAACGGGCAAAACAGGAAAAACTACAAAATAAAACAGGAAACCAAGGCAAGCTAACTCAAAACCCTAACAGAATCAACAAGAGCAAAGCGCTTAAGGTGGAACATCTGTTAGGATGAGACGCCTTATGCGATAAAGATCCCACCGGCAGCAGCAACGGACTAGGTAATAAATCCGACCCTGACTTCCTGCAGGTTTCTCCAAAGACGAGGACTGTAGTGGTGGAACAAGGTCTCACCATACCTTCTGGTAATCACCTTTGGAACAAATAAAAGGCCAGCACTGGAGGACCTGAGTCCACAAGTGCTTATAATTCAAAAGCATTTAAGAGAAATAAAAAGACCCAAGACCATGAAGACATTCATGATCAATTAAAATAACCTAATAGGTATGCATCTCTGGAATAAGCAATGAGCTGAAACATTTGGGTTGTGTTTGCTAAAATCACTATTCCATGATTATGAAATGATCTAGTTGCATTCATACATATATTTTGGGTTTTATATGCTGAGTTTGATCATGTTTTCAGACTAAGATCTCAAATACTCCAGCAGAAAAGGTAGCACCTCTTCATACTTCAGAGTCTCTGCAGTCTCTGTATTTCTTTATTCAGATAGTGATGGGGTCAATGCAGACAGCTTTGAACCAGAACTGCCGTCTAGATTTAACAGTCAGGTAAATCCCACTGAGCCTGGCATCAAAGTGATGGTGACAGCATATCTTTCACACTGCACAGCACCATCCACAGATCCGCTTGTTCCACAACTTGCATATTTGACATGCAGTATTTTGTGCTTTGCAAACAAACCAGCTTAACTACCACACATCACCTCTGCAGCTGGGAACCATTATCTTTACATTAACACTGCTGACTTATCTCATTATGCCATAAAAAGAAATTTTACCTTTCATCTGACATTTCCAGGTTTTCATTACATCACATGTAGTTTTCTTAGGATTCACACTTCAGAGTTTAATGGAGAATTCTTTTCTCTTAAATGCAAATATTCTTCAGAGGAAATTAGATTATTAATTATCTGCAAACCAAATCAGATTCCTTGGTAGCTGTTTATCAAAAAAGGTGGCGTTTCTGATATGCCAGAAAAATCAAACAGACTGGAGGTCTGTAAAATTATTCACAAAGTGCTTTATTTTAACAGTTTATGATACCGTATGTATATTACTTAATACATACAGTTTTTGAGACCTTTTGCATCCGATTATGAAACCCAGTCAAAACCAACATGAAACTAATTTGGGCAAAAAGGTGAGACCACCGTAGGAACTGGATAAATAACAAGAACCCTTACATGCAGCTGGAATCCAACCCTTATGAGCTCCACATAGACATGTTGGCTGGGAATGAACAGTAAATATACAAAAAGTTTGTTTGTTAATCTTATTTTACACATTGCTGAAGATCCATCCATCCATTTTCTACCACTTATTCCCAAACGGGGTCGCAGGGGGCTGGAGCCAATCCCAATAGCCAATGGGCGAGAGGCGGGGTACACCCTGGACAGGTCACCAGTCTATCACAGGCTAAAGATCCAAATAAAGAATATTTTAATATTAAGTTAGATTTCCCCCGCTTTTTCCTAAGTTGGACTTTAAAATTAATAAGAGAGTCTCAGTCGAACATCAGAATGTGCTTTATTATTCTGATTAGACTTTCTCTGATTTGGTGGAAATGTGAACGTTAATCACAAATACATCACAGAGACACGTTATTTAACTGACTTCAGTGTTAATTTTGGATATTTCAAATCTCCACAATTTTTCCATACGAAGACATCCCCTCCAGTCTTCTCCGTTGTGTGATAACCTAAAATCCAAGCAGGGTTTAAGTATTGTAGAAGCTCTTTTCTGTCTCTGATAAACTCTACTGTCTCTCTAGGTACCCAGTCATGTTCCAGACTTGTTCAGTTTCAGTACAGCTTTATTTTATCTCAGAAACCAAGAAGAAATAATTAAATCTGTAATGCCTTCTCTTCTGTATTATTTAATTTTACACAGAAATATTAAGCATGCAATATAATAAAGTTACACTTTAGTTTTAAATTCTGGTTATTAATAATATGTAATATATAACAATAGTAATAAAGTGAATGCATATTTTGTGTTCATATAAAAAACCCTTTTTTTGACCAGTTTTAATTTCTCAACAGACTGAAAACAACACACATTAACTAAAAACGTCTTCCTGTTATAGATTTCATTACATGGCATGTAATATAAATAAACGATCAAACTCCACTAACAAGATAAAGTGGGACACGAATGAATGAGAGTGAATAACAAAAACCCAAACACCTGTGGTAATTCCCTGAACTTCCCAGTCTGGGATGTGGGGAATCCAAACAAGTCCATGACCTTGACCTGCTACTCTCGGTCGCCACCTCTCAGGGTTCAGCTTGCCGGCAGCAGTTGCCCATTAGTCGCTGATAGGCGGTGATGCTGACTGGAATTTAGGAATTCTGTTTAATCATATAAAATCATAAGCTGTGGGCATTAGTTTGTGTAATCACGCATGTCTCCAGGCTGCGTGAGTCGGAGGAGTGAGGAAGCAAACTATGTCAAATGTTCATTAGAGCTGCATTACAGCTCTGTCTGTTGGAGAGAAAGTGTCAGGGTGGGAGGCCACAGTTGCACAGCTGCCATGCTGGATTAAGATGGATTATTTGTTTGGCAGAAAAATAATCCTGTGAGATTGCTGATTGGCTCCAACCTCCCTTTGTTTTCATTTGTGCTAGCAGCAAGAAAGGTATGGTTCCTTCAGCTTCGTCTGCTAAAAATATCTTTATTTGGGGAAAATGCTTCAAGTGTGGTTTTTATACCCTTTTTCATGACAAAATTACCGGTAGAACCAATAAAATGGTGAGTTTGTGCTCTTGATCATTTTCGGTCATCATTTTGTGACATTCTGCCCTGAAAGTCATTTTAAAATTTTCTTAACCTTAAAGGAAAAGTGTATCAGGTAGTGACATCTAGTGGCCAAATTGTTAACTGCATTTAAAATATTTCATATTTGCTAATACAAGGTTAAATGCTTTCAGAACCACCTTAATTGTTGGTGGGATTGATTCAACAAGGTGTTGGAAGCATTGCTCACAGATTTCACTGCATATTGAGATGGCGAGAAGGTGACTCTGTGTGATTTGTAGCCTCAGTTTCTTTTTCTTAGCTGACTGGAGTCTTCTGCTGCTTTAGAACATCTGCTTCAAGGTTGGATGTGTTCTATATTTAGAGATGCTATTCTGTGCATCTTGGTTGGAACTGGTATTTATTCAACATCTTGTTGTCTTTCTATCCTCTCCCATTAGGATGTCCATTTTCCTCTGACCTCTGACATCAACAAGACTTTCTGGTACAGACTCAAGTTCTTGAAGAGGCTGAGGAATCGTTTTGGGTCACCGTCCTGAGTGAGCTACATATGACCTGTTGAAATGAAACCAGAAATAGTGTATTTTGGACATTCTGAGGGAGAGGTGGGTGAATGTGGTCAAATGGTAGAAAATAGAAGGGAGAAATGATTGACATCAAGGCTCATATGATAAGACGAACTATAGCGAGGTTTGTAACAAACATCATGACTCAACCTGGTAATGTTCAGTTCACTTCTATTTGTTTCAGTTACAGCATTGAAACGTGTGTGTCCCTGGAGACTTAATGATATCCTGCACATATTGTGATCCATGACACTCCCATCTGCCTGCTCGTGACAGTAGCTGCCATTTATGATTAGGATCAAAAGCTCAGTTGGTCAACACATCGCTTAGAAAATGTTCACGGTCTAAGGTCAGGGGGACACTGTAGGAAACATCCATCCAGATTTAAGGGACTCACCAACGACGTGGGATATCTGGGGTTGTCATTTTTATTTATGTGAGAAGCATAATTGTGGGCAGGTCATAGTGGGGTGGGGGTGGAAATACTAAAATTATAAACTGGAAAAACTGGAAATAAGTCAGATATTTCTGGATAAAGATGGAGGGAAAATGGTTTGAGATTAAATTTAAAAAATACTAGCAAAGTTTTTTGTTAAAAATGTCCACTTTGAAGAATGTCTTTATATATATTTAAACATGATGGGAAGATATTTCAGCTTTATCTGCCCATCACAAGCAAAGTATCCCTACTTTGCTTAACCTACAAAAGCTCCAGTTACATCAGACTGGACTTTTGAAACATAAAGTCCAACATGAGATAATCTGGTCTGTAAAGTGTATATATGAAAACAGAAAGGTAACAAAAGAAGGTTAGTTATGGATACATGGTGCAGATCTCTTCCTCTCACATATTCTTAATAAACCCAGCACTTCCAACTCTGACTTCCAGCCCTGAGGAATACCAACTATGACCCCTTTTTCCCTACGGACTGCGTCACAAATCCAGGGAGTGACTGCACTGACAGCTGTGGTCGTGCACAGAAAAGCAACCTCACAATTTGCAGCAATCTCCACCATGAAGAGGTGATCTCATCTTAACCACACTGGATGTTGTTCAGTTGTAAGCGATGAGATTCAAAAAGAAACTCTGCTGCCTCAGACACAAACAAGGTTGAGTTTTCAGAACATTTGGATGAACCTCCTCTTTCCCTTGATCCTTTTTGAGTAACCAGTAAATGCAGTTATTGCAGGGGGAAATGTGGTGGTACCATCACTGATGCATGCATAAATGGAGGTCAGTCAGCAGCTTAGACACTGCCTTTAGGTTTTTTCGTGCTTAGTTTCCTCCTCTCGTGTGTAAAAGCTTGAAACCTCTAAAACTGACTTCATGAATGGCAAGTGCTGCACGATCGAGGGCCATAGAAACAATGAACATTAGCTTGTGCTGAAGCTAATATTTGCCATATTGTAAAACAATAATAAAGCAAAGTTAGAAAATCTATAAGCTCCACATAGATGATTGGATGGACCAACTGTGATTAGTTCAGAGTACCGGAAAGCTAATTAGAATGTAAAGCTAATTAGCTTGAAATGTAAGTAATAAAGGACATGAGAAACTAAGGAATATGAATTTAGCGCAAGCTAGGAAAGGCTACTTGCTGTGTTTTGATCGTTAGAAAACACTCATTTTGTCTCTAACTGTAAAAGCACAACACAAGTTTCTGTAATCTTGTATGTTTCACCTAAAGATGTGAAAATTCAGTGTATGTTTAGACAGTGGTGCTCAATACCAGTTTTGATTTACTGCAAAGCTAATTATAAAGCCTGAGGCTCTCCCAGCTATTTATACAAGTCGCACCACAAGTGCAAGCGACCATGTCGGTCATCTAGTAAATGTATTTGTTGTCTTTTTTTTCTCTTCATTTTGCTTTTGTTCACTGTTGATGCATTAAAGCAGCTTCCAGCAGACTTGCTAATGAAAGAAGGAAGGTGTAAGATCAAACCCATGCAGACATTTTATGGTAATGATACATTTATGTATTTAATAGCCAGAACAGAGACATATTCTCTCACTGGATCATTTATTAGGTAGTTACTAATTCCAGGTTTCACCTCATCTTGCCTGAACTGGCTCAACACAAGGTGTCATACATCCAACAATGTGTTGGACCTTTCCAACCAAGCTATGTTCAAAATCTTTTAAATCTCATTTCCTTTTCACTCTGATGCTCACTTTCACTTCAGAAAGCCATCTTCCTCATGTCTACCTGACCAAATACGTTGAGTTATTGCCTGGCTCATTAGATAATTGTGTTAACAACCAATTGAACCAGAAACTAAAGCATTTCATTTGGTCAGAAAACCAATCTTGAAAGCTTGTAATCATTTAAGAGGCACCATCCTCATCTTCAAGCATCATCACCAGGGAACTGGCTCCTCTGAAGAAACCCATCGTCATGCCTCAGCAGTCTCTTCGCTGCCTTTATGTATCTGATTGCCACCCTGAGGCGACAGGAATCATCTGTGCTTAAACACAGAGGAGGAGTTGAGACCTGGCACTCTCAAATTCCCCCCACAGTTCCCGTCTCTCTGCATGCGATTACTGCCACTGTTTGTCTGAATCATTGTGGCGAGCTTGTCCTCTGTGAAGTATTAAACGCCACACTTCTTGCCCTCATCTTGTGGGGCTGCCATTAAGTCTGCAGGTCTGACAGTCTCTTCGCTTTGAGAGAGAACACACAGCTGCACATTTCTCCAATCCACATGTGTTCAGACCAGCGCTGGTTGTGCAATGTGCGTTATATCTCATGCTAGATATGTCTGATGTGGATGCGAAACAGCCTGACGCTGTCTAAACTTGGATCAAACCCAAATTCGTCCACTGCAATGAGCAACACCTTAATACATTCTTATTATTTTGTTTTCTTATTTTGGGTCCATGTCATTACAAAAATAATAAATATGTCAACAAACTGCATTAATTATTTTACTCATAAGACAAGAACCAATATAAAATAATTTCAGCAGCAAAGTTAACTGAAACTTTAATCAAAACAGTGAAAATATTTTCTCCAAAATTCACCTTGTGAGTTGCAGTATGCTGTAGTGGATCTGACCTGATTGTGTTAATATTTATATGTTAATGAGTTTTCTGTCAAAGTTTGAAATATTGAACTTTGAAAGGTTTGTTTTATGCTGACTTAGAGGCAGTGCTACAGAACTGATTTATCTTTGTGTTTTGGATGTATTTCACATCTCTTCTATGGATTAACCAGTTATTTACAGGCAGCTGAGTAGGATTTAAAAAGCCAAACCAAATAAATAACATAAAATACCCACAAAGTTGAAAGCAAAGAGGATGCAGAATACCAAAGAAGTTTAAAGTATTTTTATTCTATTGAGAGTTTCCAGCTAATAAGGACACAGAAGAAATGTAGATAATGCAGATTTATCTGTTTTACTGACAGATAAATGCACGACCCCATTCTGAATTACACCAGGATATTCTGGGGAATAACTTAGATTTCCAAAAGACTTTACATCTTTATTTGGTTTGTGTTCAAACTGCACCTAACACAAACAAATGAACCTGTCACATAATTAAAACAACTATTTGTTTCTTTCACAAAAACACAGTTTTATTGGTAAAAAGTAACATAAATTAAATATCATACAACGATTTTTTCCTTCTTTTCTTTCTTAATTTGTTAACATGACAAGTGTTTTGGTGATCAGTTCACCTTTATTTTAAAGCCCTCCAGGAGTTTTACCAAAACCTGCACTAATTAAAAGGAAAGTTTTATTTATTTATTTATTTGGAACTAAAAGAAAAAAATGAAACAAGATTAACATGTTTAAACAAAATAATAATAATAATAAAATAAACAAAGCAAACCTTTGAAGTGCGAAAAAGGGCTGAAAGAAGTTTGTGATCTGGTTAAAAACACTTTTTACAACAAAATTGCTTTCACTGCTTCCTGGAAAAAATAATTACACATTCTTTTTTGCAATACACAATTGTCCAACAAACAATAAATCAGAAATTACAACAAAAATAGCATTCAACAAATAAGTTTACACCTCTCCATCATGCATCCATAGAAGCCAGTAAGAGATGTTTCTGATGCAGGGTGGGAGAACAGAGCTGGAACCGGGGATGGTCCTTGGCATTTGCTTTATGCACCATTCATTCTCCCAATCACGCGATTAAAGTCCCCAAGTAGTAAAATAACAACCTATAGGAAGGTTGTCTTGTGGTTCTGTTTTAAAAAAGAAAAATCAATTTCTGCATAAAAAAAACTTTTACAATATTTTGACTGTGTTGTTTTTTTCAACAGCCAAACTGTTGGCTATGTTTTTCCTCCTACACAAATAATCTGCTTCACTTCCTTCTACTTGATGCTTTATTGCAGCAGGCAGATGTTAATTTCTGATTGGTCGCTGGATAGTCCATTTGCAAGCAGCTAGATTCACTTCTTTGCTCCACATCAGAGTGCGGTTGATGTTCGTACTGTGCCAAAAGTATCATACGGACCTGGAAACGGACCACAACCCATTTGAAGTGGACCAGACGGCCAGACAGACATGGTGCATCTATGTGGAAAGCAACCCCCTCGCAAAAACATTAAGCTGCTTTCCAACACATGTTTGGGTGATCTGTAACCTGAGCAAGCTGGCAATCTTTAAACAAAATCTACAAGAGAGGGAGACCGAATTATTGAGAATTTTTCAGAAACATCTGAAAATGAAGCTCTAGCTGAATAACATGAGGAATAACCAAGATGTCAGTCTTCAGGTTCTTTCTGAGCAATTTGTCCCCAATCGATGGTTAATTCTGCATCCATCTTGCATCCTACCTCTGCTCTGAGCTCCCCCAGTCAGAAAAAGTCATATCCTTTCAACAAACTATCAATTACTTTTAATTTAGAAACTACAACAAAAACAAACAAATATATATTAAAAAAACAGTGAAAAAACAACAATAATGTTGCAATTGTGGATTAATGTTTTTTGCTTTTATTCAGTTTTTTCAATTAAATTAAATTAACTGGATTTTATCTTTATTTACATGTTGTTCTAAGAGATAAATACAAAATATATTGCTTCATGACATCATGTAAAATAAATGCGAAGCAAGTTTTTAGCCGAGGCTAACTTGCAACCTGGTTAGACTGAAAAGAATGAAACCAGAGGCCTGTACTACAAAGCTGGATTTTCGCTTATCGAGGTAACTTCAGGAATTACTTATAGATTTTCTGTACTACAAAGCTGGCTTACTTTTTGTCCAGCTGAATCACTGCAGCAACACATGCTTAACGGCTAACCTGCTCCAGAGCAGGTTATGTTCTGGGATAAGAGATCAGCGAGTAAAAAAAAAACCACAATCTCCAAACCAATCAGAACTCATAAAATAAATGTCCTGTCCATTTTTAGAGGACGCTGCTGCACGAATAGTGAGAGTAGCTCTTAGGAGAGGAAGCTGTTAGACTTCCTGAAGACATACTGTAACAAGAGTAGGCTACAGATGTTCATCAGATGGGATGAGATATATGCCAGCTGTTGATCTGTTGTGACAAACTTCCACATTAACAGAGTTGCAATTTTCTGTCATCATTCCTGCTTTTGCTGCAGCCACAATGTTGCATTTGACCCAAATTATATTTTTAAATTCCTTGTATTTGTGGAGAATGATAGTCTGCTCCTCCATGGTAACATACGCTGCTCTAGGTTTGTCCATGTGATTTGTCAGAACCTTTGAGCACCACTTCTTTTATGCGAACACACATTTATCTTAAGTGGAAAGTTCTGGATTGAGTTAGCAAATTGATATCCAGCTTTATAGTACAGCTTATCCCAGTTCCTCAATGTTTGGCTGAATCAATCCAGAGAATGGAGATAAGTGCAGGCTGAATTAATCACGTTTCGTAAGATGTTAAAAGCAAGAAGGAGAAAGGTGTGTCTGTTCCTCTGCATAAGTCCACTGAACATACGTTTCCTGTTAAGGTCCTAGCGTGAACTCATGTGATTGGCTCACATCCAAATTTAGGAATGTCTTTGTCTGGTCCTTATATAAACTCTGAACCCACACAGCTTTCTATATTGGATCCAGAGTCCTCCCAGATGCTGCAGATCTCTCTATGATGCCTGACTTTTTGTACATAAACCTTTTTATTCATGAAGCCTGGCGTCCAGAACCTTTTTCACATCAAGCTACTCATCTTGGCTCCAACCCCATCGAGAATTCACTTCAAGAAAATAAAAATAGGAAGAAAAATGTAAAAAGATTTAAATAAAAAAACACAGCTGTTTGCAACCCGTTACCCAACTACCTGGTCTGGGTGGCTATGTTGTGGACCCCGGCCTGCTTTGACCGGTTCCGGTATTGATGTCCTTTAAGGCCATGGGTAGGCTGACTTGTGGTGAATGGGTCCACAATAGTTTTCTCACATCGGTACCAAGCCAGATGTTTTTTTTTTTTTTTTTATATCAATACGTTTAGACCTACATTTAAAGAAAAGACAGTGATGATAAATGGGAGTTTATGGAAAATGGGAAAGAAGTGGGTGAGGGGAATGTACTTGTGCTCTGTGTGTGTGTATGGAGTATATGTGTATTTTGAAATTGCTTTAAATGCTATGTGAAGGTTTTTTTTCTGAAGTGTATACATAGTTTTTATAATGTAAAGCATTTTGTGTTGAAAAGCACTTTGTAAAAAAAAAAAATGATTTGATTAGAAAATCTTTGCCCTCCTCAACTTCAGTTTCTTTTGTTGACCTTCATGGCCAAAAGAGAATTCTTTCAGTTTTTTTTTTAAATAAATAAACTGGTATTTAAATGATTAAAGTCTTAAACTGACTGAATGTTTGGTAGTTTTGAGATGTGAAGGTGTAAAACTGATTTACAGAAAGAAAAAAAACAGATAACATAACTGATGGATGATGGTTTTATAGCATTTTTTTCAGTTTGTTTTTTTTTTTGTGCAGTTTTGCCATAAGAGTCTCCAGGAGTTTGTAACAATACATTAAAAAATACAAATGCAATCAAAAGGAATTTTTCTCACATTTTTGAGTTTCTAATTATTATTAAAGACCCATCTTTGTAATAATTATTATATGGCAAATTATTTATTTTTTTGTTAATTTTTATTGAGTAAGGGAGTAAATCAAATTTGTCATTTAAAGTCCTAAAAATCCTAAAAAATCCTAAAAATCATTGAATGTTTCATATTTTTGAGCAGGATTGTAAATTGCGTAAATGATTTATGAAAAAATAAGAAAAAATTGAACGTATGATGATTTTATAGCAGTTTTTCTAACGGGACATTTTTTACTAACAGGGTGAACAAAGGGGACTAACTTCTTCCTACTCCTTTTCAGCCAGGTTGATTAAATAGAATTGTGTCTATGTATGTATGTGTAAATCTGTGAATATGGGGATGTGTGTGTATATGTATGTGTACATGTTTATACTTGTATGTATATGCATGTATATGTATATGGGTATATATATGTGTGCAAATACACATCGTTGTGATAGGACTATAACCTGTCTGAAATTAATAATAAAAAACATGTCATCAGTAGAGCACAAAAAACAGGTGAAGCAAAAATCAGAAAAATTGATCTAAAAACAAGTTGTATAAATTCATGCCAACAGCTGCAACACAGTCAAACAAAAATGGTTTTTAATGGTTAATATCGAGGGCAATATTTATTTCAGCCAAGCTTTTTAATGACAAGACTCAAATAGTCTGAAGTGGAATAAGCAGACTTTTACTGTAATCTGCTATTTAATGACCAAAACGTCTCTAAAATTACGCTACTGAGGAATTATATTAACCTTATCACCAATTATCTGAAATGCAGATTGAGCAAAATTATATTTCTTATCTAAAAACTTCCACATTGGCTGTCCACCGGCAGAAAAAATGACCAGCGTCAGATCCAGCATGTAGCTTTGCATGCTAATTCAACTGGGTGGATGTCATATTCCGAGGTGCACTGCAACAGCTTGCAGGTGGAGCTGCAATCCTGCTGAGCATTTTATTTGGCTTCAGTAAGGTAGCAGTGACTTACCCTCATCAGTCTCATGAAAGTCACCCAGTCAATGTTGGTCGAGCCGCCGACTGAAGCTTATATATTCTTCAGAGCCGAGGAGGACACCCCCGACTGCTGAGGCATATGATGTGGGGAGAGGGAATAAATGATGAGGATATCAAAGGGAGGCCTGTCTTCTGTGCACAACTCAGCCTGCCTCTTCCTCACACAGACTCCCCAGCTCATCCTGTTGTACGCTTGTTTTATGTAACACGATGAGAAGCGCTGATTAAATTCATGCTTATCTGAATTGTGCGTGACCTTGATATTGAAGGGAATCCTTCTGAAACTTTCAAATCTTTAGTATCACTTTCCAGGCTTTGGTGTAAATTTAAATCTAAGTTGCTGAAGGGAAAATATATTCTGTCATTTTGACAACTTGTTCTGGATTAGTTTGATCCAATTAAACTTGTTTGTGAATTTTATAAAGTGCATTAGGCTCTATTTATAAAATATGGTAATGACTGGAAACATGCATGGAAATGATGTGTTATTCTGGACTAAATGAAAATGTTACTGCTCATCCTGTGGACCACATTTCTCTCATTATGACTGCAGGGATGCATTAGAACCATGAAGCGTGTGCTGGTTGTCTTTTTGGTCGGTATTAGCACTACTGAGTTGGACCCCTTTTACCTCCAGAACTGACTTAACTCTTGGAGTCAAAGATTTCACAAGATGTTGGAAATATTCCTCTGAGATTTTGACATATTGATAGGAGGCATCACATAGTTGTTGCAGATACATGAAGAGAATCTCCCGTTCCACCACATCCCAAAGCTGCTCTGTTGTATGGAGATCTGGTGACTGTGAAGGCCATTGGCGTACAATGAACCCATCGTCACGATGAAGAAAGCAGTTGGAGATGTTTTGACCTTTGTGACATGGTGCCTTTTCCTGCTGGTAGTATCCATCAGAAAATGCCACACTGTACTCATAATGGGATGGATATGGTCAGCAGCAATACTCAGATAGGCTGTGGTGGTTAAAACAATTAATGCTGGTAGTAAAGGGCCCAATGTGAGACAAAAGACAAGAAAAGAATGAGTTGCTTCCATTTTATTGGATGTTTTGATATTTGTATTTGTAGACATGGTGAAGTGGACAGTGAGTTTACATAAGTTGTTTGACTCCAGTTTCACATACAGCAGAAAACCTTTGTAACGTGTAAACTTATACAACATTCTGTTAGACAGCCTGTTGTCACAATGACGTATTTGTCATAGCAACCAAAGATGCCATTTTTGTCTAGGGGAAAACAACGAGTTGGTCTCATTCAGTTATATGTAGTTGGCTCACTGTAGGTTGGTTTGAATAACCTCAATTTTGATTTACGTATTCCACATGAGTTTTTCATATCAATATCCCCTACCAACAAATGACTTCGCACGATATAAAAGGAAGTTATGGAAGCGTTTGGCTGTACCATTGAAAAAACAGTTTCTCGTTTTACCAAAAACATCTCTTTATAATGAGAAAGTTTCTTGATATAACGAGATTAATATCTCGTTTTAATGAAATATGTTTCTCGTTTTTTCATCTTTTTTTCCTCATTGTGGAAATGTGTTCCTCCGACAGATTTTGACTTCTTAAAACGCACCCCTCTCCATCTTCTTGCTGTTCCTTCTGGACCAGAATCAAAAGTTCCCCGAAGAGGCGATGTTACGGTTGAAATCTATCACGTAATACCGAGATAACTTTGTCACTTAGATGAGAAAATATTATATTAACCTCGTTTTAACTCAAGAAGCAAAAAGGAAGCGAAGCTAAAAGACAATATTGTCCATTGTTTATGATGCTCTGAATGCAACCGCTAACTGTTAGCTAACAGTTAGCCTAAATACACCCGGTCTGCCTCGTTTTATTTAAGCCCTAATGTTATTATTAAGTGCATATATTATTATGGATAGAATATCACTGAATGTGCACTAACTGGATGTAAAATAAAGGCCACAGATGCAGGTATAGTTGGCCTTTGGTTGCCACAACTTTTCAATAATCACCATTCCGTCCGATCGTATTTGGTATCTGTTGATGGCCCTCAGCGACTTATCTCTCCTGACTCTACTTAAGGGTATAAGATGGTACTTGGTCTTTTGTTTTCTTAAATTAGCTGTGCAGCCGACCACACAAAAGGATTTTGGCACGTCTCCTCTGTAGTGTTGATAGGCACTGTTCCTCCCACACTGAGATGATGGACTTGATGATGATGGACAGGCATTTTGTTATCATTCCACTGATCATTCAAAGATGAGCTTTCCTATTGTGAAGCATGGAGGTGGCACCATCATGGTGTGGGCATGTTTTTCATTAACAGGAACTGGGACACAGGTCCAAACTGATGGTGTGATGGATGCAAATTAAAGCAAGGAAATTACTGAGGGAAACTGGCATGAGTCATCCAGAGATTAGTCTGGGATAAAAGCTACCGGGAAGACTGTGACCATAAGCAATTTTAAACAACAACTAGTCTAGATTAATTTTAACAGAACATAAATAACTTTTATTCGTTCAAACACCGAGTTAC
>JBAMHX010000027.1:3069448-3082716 GCA_037177515.1 Pseudomugil tenellus | reverse complement strand
GTGGCCCTGTGATAGACTGGCGACCTGTCCAAGGTGTACCCCGCCTCTCGCCCGTTGGCTGCTGGGATTGGCTCCAGCCCCCCTGCGCCCCCGTTTGGGGATAAGCGGTAGAAAATGGATGGATGGATAATTGTTGGGTTATGTTGGTTTCCTGGTTTATTTTGTAGTTTTTCCTGTTTTGCCCTGTGTTTCTGTTTTTGCTTTAAATCTTAATTAGTTTCACCTGGGGGTTGATTTTGGTAATTGTTTTCACCTGTGTCTTGTTCTGTTTTCATTGCATTTGTACCCTTGGTTTTCTTTCCCCCTTGCTGGTTCATTAAATTAATTTTTTCTTGAGTTCATTGCTAGTTCTTTGTTTGGTTCGTTAATAAATCCAGTTATTTTGCATCCGGCTGCATTCTCCTTTCCTGCATTTGGGTTCACCACCTTCCCTACATCGTGAAAATAATATAATTAAATATAATATAATATTTGTATAATAGGCTGCTGACATGTAGAAGTGGTCCGCTGGGGCTTCAGCAGGAGCTAAACTTCCACTGCAATCAATTTTGCTTGTCTTGGTATGGATTTGTTTGAAGTTTTACATGCTAATCAGTCAGGCAATAACTCTGATTTTAAAGGCATCACGTTTGCGTCATCAAAAACAACACATATGACACCTTGTGTTAGGAAAAGAGAAAGAAATGAAAAGCAATAAACTAGCTGCAGAAAATATGATCACTTAGCTGAGCCAGAGACACCACTCCAAGAAATCTGTAGAATTGTGTTAAGTTTGTTGAGTCAGCATTAACTTTTTCCACCAATATTAGTATGGAACCGCTGCTAGCAAGCTGCACTTTTAAAGAATAGTTACACCCAGTAGCAGTGCAGCAGTCCACTTCTTTTATTGACAGTCTATAAACCAGTGGAACAGGAACAGCTACTGGACCTTATTTGATCTGATAGACATTTCTTGTATTTAGTGTCTCTGATGTTTTCAGTTTGTGGATGTTCAGCAGTTGGGTCTGTTGGAACAGATGCAGTATGTGGTTTAGATTCTGTGGTCACATTTTGATCCATCTGATCACCGAACAGTTTCTTACTTTGGCTTAATGAGCTTTGATCTAGAGAGGACAATGAGGTTTCTGGATCACGTTAAAAAAGGCCTTCCTTGGTCAATATGTGACCGATAGCAAAAAGAAAAAGGCATGTGAGGGTTTGCTCTGCCTCATGGGCATTTCCAGAGTCACAATGTGTCTATGATTTGTCTGTATGTGATTGAATATTCAGAGGGACATTTTTCTGAAACTAACACATCTATCCAATCTCACTTCTAAGAGTCTTTTAAGCCTTTCTAAATCCAATCATACTGATCATTAATTAAGCCTTCTTTTCCTGTTCCAACATTTTTGGGTTGTTTTGTTACGGATACCTAAAAGAACAAAAAATCTCCAAATTACCTAAAAGTTATACACAGCAACAACACTATTTGGTTCTGTATTGGACCACATTTTCCTCCCGAACAGCCGTAATCCTCGCTGTCATTGATCCAACATGTTGGAATTTGTCGCATATTGATACGAAGCATCACACAGTTGCCGCACATCCATAATGAGGATCTCCCATTCAATCATATCCAAATAATGCTCTGTCGATGTGATTTTTGTCCTGATGTAGACCGTCTGCTTTAAGGTTGGATGTGTTCTGTGTTCAGAGATGGACCAACAACCACCTAAATCCTCCATTTCCTTATTCTGATGCTCCGTTTGAGCTGCAGCAAGTCGTCTTCATCATGTCTACATGACTAAATGTACTGAATTGCAGCCTTGTGATTGGCTGATTAGATATTTGTGACAATGACATGAGGAAGTGGCCGATGAGTACATAGTGTAAGCAGTGTTTTTCAGTGTTTTTTTGTGTCTCGAAGTTTTCAGGTGATGGACATATGGCCATTTATTACACACACACGTTTCATTTTTAGGATGACGTTTTTATTTTCATTTATCTCCTACTTTAATAATATTGTAATTTAATTGAATTTAATTTAACTTTATAATAGGAAAACAAATGGACAGTTTTTCAATTTCTTGTCCATGTGCTTACTTATCAGCTGCAGTGATTTTCTGCGACCTTTTGCGTCAGGGAGGACAGTTTTCCTCTGACAGACGCATTTCAAAATGATTGAAATGCAAATGACAGGGAACGCCTTCATTGCTATTCATAAGACTTATCTCATATAATCATTAAGGGTGAGTACGTTGTTCCCAGTGTTCTTCTGCCAAGGAGAGCCACTGAGCACTATCTGCTTTCAGGCCAAATGAAGGACAGTTTATCATAAAACACCAAGTTATTACAAATATTCTTCACCTTGAGTATTTATCCAAGAAATATTTACAACCTCTGTCAGTCATCCACAACCAATAACTTCCTTTAATATGTTTAGCTTTTTGTTTGACGTGTGAGCGAGGAAATGATGCAGAGTTAGTTATCACCAACCTGTGTTTGTAGCAGCACGAGGCTAAACGGCACAATCAGCGTAAATATTTGTGTTTTACATTAGTCATTGAAGATATAGTTAAGTGTCCCCGCAGTCAAAGGTAAGAGGGTACAAAATGTTTAATCATAATTGCTTTAATACTGTAAACAAATGATGCCTTTTAATGAACCCTGCTGGTGTTAAAAACCCATAGCAGTTAGGAGTTATAGTCAAGAGAAAACCAGTTTCCCTTATTAGTGTGTGGATAATGGAAGTGGAGCAGAAAGTAAAAGCTTGGGGTAAATGTGAACATTTTTTATGTCCTTTTATGGAATATTTAGTTAGTCATTAACACAATAAAATGGAAAAAAAGAAAAAAACACAACATTTTAAATGCTATGTTTATAATAATCATTAAAAGATTGATCATTCTAACCCTTAAAGGCCATGTAGTTTTATATATATATATGGCTGGCTGCATTTTACTGTAAATATGAATTTGAATTTTTTTTAGCCTGGGGTTGTCCTCTATCAAGCAGGAAAATTGAAGAAACACATGTGTATGTATAGATGTGTGTTATATTGTTTCTGAAAAAGAAAGGAACATGTAGGCGTATGTTTATAGGTATGTGCACTTGTGTATTTACATATGCTGTATATATGTTTTTATGTACGAATGTGTGACATTTAGTAAGTAAATGAGTACACAGAGTTGCCCCTGTTGGTGTTTTACACACATATAAATAGAAAAATACACAATGATTACAAAGGGAGGAATAAAAAAGTTATTATTTCATCCAACTCCATTTGAGATTTACATTTATCTTCATTTTTGTGTCTGAAATAATAATAAAAAACAAATAAAAGCAGGCGAGAATGGAAATGTCATATTTCTTCTCTGTTGCATTGCAGTTAAATCTGAGAAAGAGACATCATTTATTAGAGTAAAATCTCAGAGGCCCCTCGATGTTCCCAGACAACGAGAACCAAGATGAATATGAACCTCATTGTTTTGGAGCAGTTCTTTATTTAATAGTATGAACTAGGTTGTAGTAATATATTAGACAATGACTCAGCATTTTGTTCTTAAAGTTCATATGTTTAATATTTACAAAGGATTTGTGCAAGTTTGGCGAGGGTCAAATTGTGATGGCTAAAGCTAAAGCTGCAGCTCTAGAGATGTTCTTGGCCTGCAATCGTTGTCTTTGGTATTAATCAGAAGTGAACTGTTGATAGGGTCATTATGCACGTGAGAGTTAAGGTTGGTCTCCGTGGTCCATCCACATGGCCATGCTGATGCCTTTCCACGTATGAAACTTCCAACAATATTGGTCGGATGAATAACTATTTCTTTTACATCACATGGATAAACAGGTTCAGGACAAATGGCACCATGATGCATTACGGCAAGAAAGCGAGTTGGCAGACAAGCAATGTTTTGCTTGGAACCTTTGGGTCATTCCATCCATGTGAATGTTAATTTGACGTGTCATCTCTGCCAATTGTCGCAGAGAGTGTTTTAGATTCAACCATGATGCATAAAAGCCAAACCTGAAGTCTTGACTAGAGTTTGAAAAGAATTTTTGCATGTTTGCAATAGAAGCAAAATGAGAAAAGTCCACAAATCTCCAACTCAACATGAAGGGTTGGCAACCATCTGACACTGAACGAGTGTAACACCGGTCCGAGAATACTGAAAGGATGGTGATGATATAGGTGTGATGAGATCACCCAGAGGGATCTGCCTCTGCTTGGAGGAACAAAAAAGACATGAACTTAACTGAAAACCCCAAAACATAACAGACTATAGCCTTCATTTCATAGCAATGGTTTCCTGTAATGTCTGTCAGCAGGATAATGCGTCCTGTGACAAAGCAAAGTATCCGTAGGAGAGGTTTAAGGTGTTGACCTGGCCTTAAATCCCAGCAAAATGGAGACAAACAAGTCAAATCCACAGGGACCACACCTTGCACTGCACTTCTTCAGGGATCTAATAGAGTCCATGTATGCGTAGATCAGGGGTGTTGTGGCAGGAAAAGTGGAAAGGAAAGGTGGTCAGATTGCATCCAAAACACAGACAATGTCACATTTTCATATGTTCCTCTTTTCTACAACGTAACATCTGACCGATGCACATTTAAAGGTTGATTTTTCCCACTTATATAAAACTGTGTTGAAGAGTTGCTATAAAGTGGGGTATAATGATCTAAATCCAATCTAAGTCACAGAAATGGGAGTGAAAATGCAGGTTTGTGTGTGCAGAAAGCAGATTTCAGTAGTCAGAAGTCACTTCACTGGTAATTTAATCAATATACGAACAGCTCAGTTCCAAAGCTGGTGTCACTGGTGTCACTGTGTAACAAACCGTGACTTGGTGTACTCCTCCGGTTTATACAAACACTCTGATTATAAGTAACCTATTGTATGTCATGTCACATAAATACATTTTAAATATTCAAATTTAAATTATAAAGAAAGACTTGATTTTGGGATTGACGCTATTGCTGACTGAATTTCAAAATAATCTCAGTCTACAGGAATTTATCCTCTATTTCTATCCTCTACATTTATTTCCTAAATATTCTAGAAAATGTTTAATAGAAAATTCACCTGCAAATGTGTGATTAGGTTCAACTTCTTCCCAACTTTAACCACCCATCCTTGACCATTAAATCTAGAAAACATTAGTGCTTGAGACGAAGCTCAAACAGCACCAAACTCTGCTGACAGAATCACATAAAAATGTCATCATTTACTGTTTGACCTGCTTCTTCAGGAATAATTTATATCTTCGTGTCTGTACGATGTTACACATACAGACACAACATGCATTTTTAAAATAAAATATGCTGTTTTTTTACTACTGTATGTGAATATTTAGATAATCAAAGTGATTCAACAATATTGTTTATACCTTCATAATTTATAATTGTCCAAATTTAGTATTATTTAATATGTAGTTGTAACTTATTATTATTAATATTAACAATAATAGTGATGATATTTTTAGTATTTTTATTTTATTTTGTTATTGATAATATTAATTATATATGTGTGTGTGTGTGGCATTAGATCTCTACCTTAGCAATATATTAACACAGTATTTTTTTCTTTATATTTTAATTTTAGGGCTATTGACCTAATTAGCAAAAAGTAATTTTTTTTTTGCTAATATTTGCTCTAAGATTATTTAGGGAAAACTATGGCACATATAGTTTTTATTGAGTGCATTTAGAGACGAGTCATCAACTCGGTTAATTAAGATTAACACATTGGAGCTGACTCTGACTTGTTCCACCAGGTTTTGAATTGGCTCACCTGATCTGAATTTAACCATCTGCTCCCTCACTAATAATGCTCCTGGGTTTGTTTTCTTTAAGACCATCACTGTAGCATAATGGTCTCCAGCTCCAGTCCTGTAGGGTCGCAATCATGCAGGTTTTCCATGTATTCTAGTGACAAAACACCTCATTGAATCAGTCATTGTGTGAAACTTCATACGCTTCTAGATCCATTTACTGTAAGAAAGGTGTGCCAGAACAGGGATACATCAAAAAAGTAGCAGGACAGAGGTCCTTGACAACCCTTTTAGTTAACTTTAAAAGCCCAACTTGCGAAGATGTGTGTACACTCTGACCTCACTAGAAGAGTATGGCTCATACAGTCAACATATTTATATTTAATACCAGATGGGAGTCAGCGCTGGTCACCGTGAGATTTAATAACTGATTTGGATTGACTTCCAGTGGCACAGAGTGAGATGATAATTAATCAATATTTTTGGATTGGAGTAGTCAGGCATGTGATTTTCTCTAACCAAACCATTTAAAACTGAAAATATATCATTAAAAACATCTCAAGACCTCAAGTAATGGAATGGGGTGGAAATGTAATTTGTAAGTTGGATTCCACTGCCCTTGAGATATCTACTTATTCCAACAGGTTATTTATTCCAACTAATCATCAACAGGCATCTGTTTCTTTTTCAGAAATACAAAATAATTATTGACATAAAAAACCCAATTCCAAAAAAGTTAGGCCTCTGTTTAAAATGTTAATAAAAACAGAATGCAATGATTCTAGCTGCGCATCAGTCCTAGATCTTGTTACTGGATTTCAGCTTTCATGATGTACCAGATGTTTTGTTCAGCAACTGGACTCTTCTTCTGTTTGGTCATGCTGTTGTGATGGATGTAGGATGTGGTTCAGCATTGCCCTGCTGAAATCTGCAAGGTCTTCCATAGGGCTGAACAATTTTAGAAAATTATATAATTGCAATTTTTTGATTTGATTCACGTTTTTTTCCAAGCAAGCTTCACTACAATATTCATGATGTACAGCAGCGTATACACATATGACAGAAAATGACTTTATACCAAAGCATTAAAAGCTATTGTTTTAATACAAGGATGAAAGTTGGAAGTGTATAATAGACGTGTAATTTCAAACCTCCACATGGAAATGAAACGTAATATTCTTGCAGTATATGTTGTGTTGTTATTCAAACTTCAATAATTTATTGACCTTGTTTGTTCACCTGCAGAAAACAAACCTGATGAACTTTCTGTGTTCAGATCTAATGACTGTAGAACTGCATCAAAACAACAAAATAGGAAAAGAGATTTATTTCTCACAAACACCAAGGCTTATCAATAATATGTGTGTTTTCATTTATCTGCTGGAATTGGTTGATTATTCCTACCAGGAGGAATGATGACTTACTGTCTTGTTGAAAAATTCTATTTCAGCCCCGGATGCACTAATGGGTTTGTGTTCATGTGAAACTATAGTTTAACCATAATGTGATGAACTTAAATGATCAGGATTTGCTGTGTCAAACTTTGCTGCACTTAACTGTGGACTTAAAATAAAACTTTGGATGAGACTCAGGTGTGCTGCGTTCAAGGACAGCTTTAAAATAATATGCTTAACATCGCGTTAGTCAACGTGATCGTCATTACAAAGCAAATAACTAATGCATTGGCTCTAAATAAAGGTCTAACGACACCCGCGGTTGTGAACTCAGGGAGAGAGAATAACAGAACAGCTCCCAAAAAATTGCGACTCGGTTCCCATCGTCCATGTTCAAAAGATCAGTCGTGAAGGTCACACTACTGGAAGAGCAAGCAGTTGTGTTTAACAGCAACATACACTGACTTAGATTGGTTTTGTTACCAGGCCTTGACTCAAAATATCTGGGGCTAAAGCCCCGAAAAAACTGGCTTGCAACGTGACTGATCTCCCCCATTTTTTTATACATTTTTAAAAAAAAGATCCAGGGAGCCACAAAGGGGGCTTGGTTAGCGTTACTTGTCCACGAGCAGAATGCCGAATCTGATTGGTGAGTTTTCCAGGATGGTAGAATTACGTTACAGTCTATGATTATGGCATGTATGTGTAAAATAGTTGGCACAAGGGATTCGGGGTCAGTCAGGAGCCCTACATAAATCACAGCTTTGACAATCACATGATTGCGATGTCTGAAATTACGATTTCAATCAGAAAACGATAAATTGTTCAACCGTAGTCTTCCCTGAAAGAGACTTTGTCTGGATGGGAGCAGATGCTTCTATAAGACGTCCAACAACAGAAAAGTTTTCCACTTTGCTTCAGATGATTTAAATGATCTTCAAGATGACAGTGTTTTGGGATCATGTTCACATGGCTTCTTGTTAGCATGACGAAGCTTTAACCCCATTTGTGGCTTTCAGGGAAAACTGTGTTGACAGACACTGATTTCTGGAAGTTTTCCTGAGTCAATGGATTGATTTCCAGTAGGGAATCATGTCTGGTTTTAAGAGGTGCTTGGATCCATCCTTTTCCCATGTGTACAGACATCCCTCCTGATTCTCTGTAACTTCATATATCATATACCGCACATGTTGCAGCTTGAGAGGTTTTGATATTTCATGGTGATGAAACTCCATCTTTACATCTAAGAGACTTTGCCTCACTGACATGCTCCTTTTATACCCAGTCTGTTGCTAACCTGTTGCCAGTTAACCTAATTAGTTATCAACTGCTTGATGATTTTTCATTGAGTTTTATGGTGATGTGTTGCTGCCATCACATTCAGAATGAGCTCAAATTTTCCATGAAATGGTAATTTTTCTACTTTTAACAAGGTTTTTTATATTCTAGTGGAATGATTTTCACGAGATTCTGATTTTATTTATATTTTCCAGAGCATCACAACTCTTGAATTTGAGAGCAGAATAAATCTTCACAGCAGCTTCATAATTGAACTTGTAAGACTAGTTTTATCAGAAGGAATTCTGCCCCGTGTGTAATTCCTGTGCATCATTGGTAACAATGAATAAACACAGAAATGTATAAAAACTATTTTCATCATATAAAAAGATGACAGTGTGTCATAAATTAGACTGAATATATTTTCTGGCTTCCGAGCAACAGAGAAAGACTCCATAATATAGAGTATAAATAGACGGAATAGGCATAAAGACCTGCCAAAGTGAATTAACTCTGACTTCTCTGTTGTTCTTTCAGGATATTCCAGCAAGCTGGAGTCCAGGTTCGTCAAGTGTTCTGGGCTTTCTCCTGGACAGGAGAGTCACACAGCAGCCATCAACCTCCATGAGTGCCCTCTGAACATGGGGAGCTGTGAGAAAGCTGCTTTGTTAAGCTGGAGCTCTTTTACTCCGGTCATAGCCTAAGCAGACACACGAAACAACTCAGAGGAGGAGCAGAGGACCCGAACATCGACTGTAAACATGACTTTCCAGGCTACGCACACCAGGAGCATGACTGGCATCGTCAACCCTTCATGGATTTGTCGCTCCATGGCCAAGGCCACTTTTCTTCAGTGGATGGGGCTGGTGTCCATCTGTGTGGCTGCTGTTCAAGTTCAGCAGCATCCAATAGTCACAACAAATTATGGAAAACTGCGTGGAGTGAAGGTTACATTACCTAATGAGATCCTGGGACCGGTGGAGCAGTATTTAGGAATTCCATATGCACTGGCCCCAACGGAGGAGCGAAGGTTCCAGCCACCAGAGCCACCCATGTCCTGGCCAGGCATTAGGAATGCCACTCACTTTGCCCCGGTTTGTCCTCAGTTCTTAGAGGATCGCTTTTTACTCAATGATATGCTCCCTGTGTGGTTCACCGCCAACTTGGATACAGTAGTTACCTACGTCCAGGAGCAAAGCGAAGACTGCCTTTACATGAACATCTACGTCCCCACTGAAGATGGTAGGTGCTTTTTTTCATGAATGTTTCCTGCTCATTGGTATTTATGGATGATAAATAATTTTTTCCTCTCTTCTATGTTTACTATTTATGGCATCTACTGTGGCAAAGTCATTGGTGTGTATCTGGGGTGTTATAACCCTACAGGAAGCTGCTAATGGATGCAAAGTAAAACAGGATGGAGGGAAGGGGTTTACATTTGCTGACTAATTATCATGAAATTGAGCTGAATGAACAGTCATTGTTATGATGAATTATAGCTGATGGATTTATATTAATATATCCTCTATTTAAGTTAAATGTTATACTTCTATCATGTCAATTCATGACAATATGTCAAGGAAATGTGATAGTTATACTTCAATTTAATTTAGTTGTAACTCCTTTAAATGGTCATCATAAGTATGTTTTATGACAACCCTGTTCATACAAACTAAATATTTAACTTTTACATTTAAGTAATATATTCATAAATGGAGATAATAGAGATGAGCCCAGTGCATCATGGGACGTCCTGCAGTTTCAGCTTATAGCAGCAGAACTAAAGAGATGGATGAAGGTCAACAAGCCAGACCTGACAAAACCATTCATCAGGAAAGAAAGTTTGAAGTTAAATCTTAAAAGTGAAGAAGGTGTCTAGAAGCCAAACTGGGATCTGGTTCCACAGAGAGGGTTTGATAACTGGAGGTTCTGCCTCTCGTTCTACTTGTAGATCCTCTCAGAACCACCAGTAAACTTGTAGCCTAAACAGCTTCACACGGGAACTTCAAATATTCCATCCAAATGATTCGCACGGCAATAGTTTTTGAAGTCAATGGGAATCTTCATAGTTGTGACATTTTTGCGAGTGTTACGTTTTTTTTTTAACCGTGGTCGATTTTTCTACTTCATTTGAACTACATCTATTAAATAGCTATTTTTCTCTGCTTCTTCAAGCTGGGAGACCCAACCGACCGCAGTCCAGCTTCAGTTCCTGGAGTAAACTATTAAGATCTCCAAATCTTCCTCTCTTTTCTAGAAGAGGATGCACCAATGTGCTCGTCATCTGTTTTGCAGCATCAGCACAATGTTGTGGCTTGATGTGAAGTCCACCATCTTTCCTTGAGAGCTTATTTTAGAACTAACTAGATCTCTATTTGATGATTGTTTTTGCTACCTTACACCTTTGTTTTACAATCTTGATAATCTAGTTTCAATTTTGCTGTCGATGTTTTCCCTGCAAATTATTCGTAATTTTGTGTTGTCTATCTGCGTCAATAACAGTGTGTAAAGGTCTTGAGAGTGAAGCTCTGTTGGGAAAATACATATATAAAATATTTTAGCCTTCAAAGTGAAACCCTAGAAAAGTCAGATTTGAAAAATCTGAAGTCTTTATTTGACCTTTACCTCAAACAATTTTTTTCTAACTTAATTTTTTTGTCAGGGTTTGTGCAGATGTTGGCATGTGGAAATCTATGTGTATTTTGTGGATTTGAACACATCTACAAAGTTTCTCAATTTACTTTACACATGTGCAACCATTATTTCTCCCCGTCGCAATAGGATTTAGATTTAAAGAAGTCGGCTTGTGGATAACTTTTAGCTGAAGCTCATTGACTTGTTTTCCACTCTCATGTGTTTGAGTGAGCTCTTGTGTCCTGGAGTAGCTGTGATAATAGCAGCAGGCACTTCATCCATTCAGCTTTTATTGCCCGGACTCGGTGTGTGTTCTTTGAAAAGCACAGCAGGTTGAACACAACCTGGAGTCGTTGGGGGGGTCAGATGAAGCAGCGTGGTGCATAGATAGGCCCAAGCTGGACTGATAGGGAAGCGCATTAACATGTGTGACAGCCTGAGTTCTTTGACAGCTCGGGGCTAAATTTAGTCTTTGCTCTTTAATACATGGTGGATTAATAGGGGGGAGGGGGGATAACCTAACAATCCTTTTTTTTTTCAGTGCGCAGTTGGGAGCTTTTCTCAAATAAAGCTGTACCTTAGAAAATAACATGTTAAAAGCACAAAATCATTAAATTTTACCTCTTTATTCCACTTTATAGCCTATTTTATATGAATTTTCTTGCCTGTCCTGCACAGTTGTATCAAAACTAGTGATTACAGAGACTTTTTGAATGTTTTACCTGAATTACTGATCATTAATATTTCAGCTTCATTTTAATGTGTGCTGATATTTTAGGTTTTTTATATAATTGATAGTGAAGGAAAAGCTGCATGGAGGCATAAAACTTTCAATACATTGAAAAGCTCATAGCTTTGATAAAAAATAAGACTTTAGTTATAAATTTTAAAACATTAATATGCATATGCATAATTATCATTAAATAAAATGTGATTTTCCTTTTAGTTTTTAAAGACATAGTCATGACATCCCCATTTACATGTTTGTAGTCGCATAAAAACTCTACAAAGTGACCAAAACAGTAACTTTTGAGTAGGAGTGTGCTCTAAAACACAGGCACTACGACTATCCATTAATCTAACAGGGTTTTAAAAGGTTTCCATCAGACTGAACCATGTAGACATTGTGACACATGACACAGTACATTAGTCCAGGAAGCACTATGTCTCTGAGCTGTTTTTAATGGAAATCTGAAAGCACTGGTGGTCTGTATGGGTTCAGAGGTAAACTAAACCTGTAGGAAAACAGCCATACTGCTGTGCAAATAAACAACGCTTGCTCATGTCTTTGGCTGAGGAAAAAGAGTAAAAATGTTTGAGTTAAAAAGGTTTAAGGATTTTTAGCAGGTCAACGTAATCACAATGTGGAAGCAGCTTCTGAAAAAGTCCAACAGAAGCACCTTTAGCAGCAATTGGTGAAATATCTGTCAACTCTTCTTTCCAGTGTTGCTTCATTTCATTTCTCAAGCTCCCTGAAGACCCTTTTAAAGGAGGATTATCACAAGAAAAAAAAAAACAGACCACTACGGGTTTAGACACAAAGCAACAGCAACGGCCGCGAGTAAAGCTGACAAGCACACAAACAGACGCACTTTGCGGGTGGTTGTGCCTGAGTGAAGTCACGACTCGAGTGCAGGTTTGCGCGAACATGGCAACGCCCATAATTTGGAGGGAAATTCAAAATGATTTTTACAAGGCAGATGTCAGAAGCGAAACTACAAAACACTAAAGCCATCTTAACTGGTAGTGGTCTGTGTTTACTGTGGATTTTTTCTGTTTCTTGTGATAGTCCTCCTTTAAACTGGTATAGACTTGGGCAGGATCATGTCAAAACCAGGATTATTTTCTTTTTCAGTAATTGTGTTGTGTTTGGGATTATTGTACTGCTGCATGAAAGAGTTTTAAGATTTAAGAGAAGGACAAATGCACTCATTCTACTCTGTTATAATATGAAATTACTGTAAAAGACAATGACAAGAACGAACAAGAGTAGAAAATAAATTTTTACTATTTATTTATCCAAAAAGTCATCCGGTCTACTATGCTCTCAGTTCTACTCAGAATTAATTTGTCATCCTGAATACTTGGACACATAAGGTTGCCACCCATCCTGTAAAATACGGAGTCTTCCTTTAACCTCTTAAGCCCCAGTCTCTTTTTTAAGTTTCTGTGCAAAAACGACATACCCAAAATGAATAGAGTATATCTC
>JBAMHX010000027.1:3052165-3069348 GCA_037177515.1 Pseudomugil tenellus | reverse complement strand
GTGCTGCATTGTATGTCTTTTGCTGCGATGAGTCTCTCGGACCCCGTACGGGGGGCAATAGGGCTTAAGAGGTTAATTGACAAACAAATGTTCCATCCAACCAATACGGGACGCGCTTTGTTCCATATTTTCATCATTTTCCATTTTTCTCACATCACAGTCACACTCATCAGCACTATATAAAAATAATTACCACAATAAGACAGGAAATACAACGTGCAGTTAAAATGTAGTTTTTGGCGGGATCTTGGCAGGCCCTTAGATTCCCCCCCCCTCTGTCTCTGTGTGTGTGTTTGGAAATTGTTAAATAGACAGACTAATCCGCGGTCCTTGGAAGACCCGCGTATTTTAAACATGTCTGCTCTACCTGGTATTCTAAGTGCTTAAAAGTGACAGTGTTGGCAAAAAAAACAAAAAAAAAAAAAAACAGATGTGAATAAAAGCGGATTCTTGGCTGGGAATCATCAATGAAGATGTTTACAAGACAAATTCTACCTTGTGTCGGCGAGTTTTTACAGTCGTGCA
This sequence comes from Pseudomugil tenellus, assembly GCA_037177515.1. Lineage (NCBI taxonomy): Eukaryota > Metazoa > Chordata > Actinopteri > Atheriniformes > Pseudomugilidae > Pseudomugil > Pseudomugil tenellus. The sequence continues at coordinate 3,068,823 of JBAMHX010000027.1, read as the reverse complement.
TGGTGGACTCTCCGATATCAAACAGCATGCATCAGGAGGGCAACACAGCAGACACGCAAAAACACAGAAGTGTTTTAGTTCCTCCTACCTCAATCATCTCCTGAGGGTGATACGATGTGCACTACAAAAACTGGCTTTAAAAAACAAGGAAAAAGACTAAGATAAAAATATAAGATAAAATTTCTTGTTTTGGTGGCAGTTAATACTCTTTTTTTCAATTAACACTAAACTGTCAAGAATTCCTAAAACAAGTAAAAAAAAATCTTAAGAAAACCTGCCAAGTAAGAATAATTATCTTATGTTTAAAAAAATAAGCGCATGTGTCTTTGACTTGAGATGTTTAATCTTACTTAGATTTTAGTTTTTGCAGTGTGGGATAAAATGTCAAGACTGATTTAGCTTTCAGTTATACTCTAACCAGAAAATGTCAGAGTACTTGCATATATCCTGAATATAAATGTTTTAGTAGCCTGCAGTATTTGTCTGATTTACTGTGTACGATGCTGGGTTTTTTTTTATCCCAACAAATAATAATTCATTTAGAGTAACGTGTATATACAAAAAAAAATTGAAATGGATAAACAGTTAATAAATATAAACATTAATAAATATATAAGGAAATCTTTGATTTAAAATATAACCAATGTATTTTCTATTTTTTACGTCAAAATGTTTTAAAGAAAATTGTGTCAAGTAATAATTTAATAAAATATGATGTTAGTTTTCTTAAACTGTTGTGATTACATGACCTCACTTAAACCAACAGGATGAGAACAAATACTGTTCAATATAATAACTTAACCATTTGTCATCCCACTCCTGCCCTCTAGGTTGCTGTTAGTTTAGTTTTCTTACTCTCTAACTCAGTCATAAAAGAGCACAAATGTAGCCATAGTTCAGAAAGACAGTACCTGCAGCAAGCACAGTTGTACACTTTAAAAATTCTCACTTTATTTAATTTATTATTAGTTCAGTTGTCGCACACTATACATGCAGAAAAGTTTTGTTCAGTCAATTAATAACACAATAGCTAGGTTTTGTGCTTAAGGCCCTTTTTTATTTATTTTTATATGTAAGTAGATGTGCTGCACGGTAGTTAGCGCTGTAGCCTTACAGCAAAGTTTCCGGATCGATCCTCGGCTCGGGCAGAGACCTTTCTGTGTGGAGTGGGTTCTCTCCGATTTCTCCGATACCAGCACCGCACTGGTTTCATGCAAATATCAGGTATAGAAAATGTTTTTTGAGAAAGTAATGAAAGATCAAAAAGAAAAAAACAAATAAAAAATAATTTATATAGTGAAGACTTTTACACACTGGGACCGATGTGAATGAACAACTCGGAATTACGAATAATTTGAAGGTGAAATATCAACGGTTGTGTATATGCCCACCAAGTGCAATGCAATATAGTCAATACATGATGCAAATTCTAAAATTAAGCTCACAAGGTTGCAAGGTGGATTCCACATCAAGCTATAACTTTGTGCTGCAAAAGTAAAGAAAAAAAGAGCACATTAGGTACATCCTGTCCAGAAAAAAAGATAACTTTCTGAGTTCCTTTTCTTAGTCCAGGAAATGAAGCTGGACCACGGCTACATCAGGACGGAGTTTAGGGTGTCTGTGGAACAGTCAGAGAATCTGCTGAAAAGTAAATGAGACAAAGGTTGAACAAAATAGCTGCAACAAAGTGACACCTGCGTAGCTCCCAACCGGTTCTGGTGACGCTGTCGACATGGTCAGTATGATATCTGTCGGATGCAAATATTAAGACCAATTAGACTCAATTTGAAAAAATAAAACTCACAATATCACTGGATGGAAATTTGTCACTGAAGTGAATGTTTGATATTGACTGCATAAAAGATATTACAGTTTACCGAATTGTTCAGACAAAGACCTGAAGAGAGAACTCAGACCGGGGGCAGACTAACTTGAAAACAAACCAAATAAATAGATAGAGCAGTAGATATCAGGGCTTAAAAACTGTCAACAAAAAAGAGAAATTAAAGTTTGATGGACTGGCGACCTGTCCAGGTGTACCTACTGACCTGCTAATTGTTAGGATAGACTTCAGCCCCCTGCGGCCCTGAATTGGTTCAAACTGCACAGAAAATGAGTGATTGAAAACCATTAAAAGCACAGCATACTACACAGTGTGGAACTTCCACTTCCAGCCTCACGCATTCACACATCGCGGACAGTCAGACCCCAACCTCGACATACCAAATACACCAATCAGCTGCTATGGTTTAAAGAAGCTCGAACCCAACATGACGCAGCAACACCCTGGCCACCCAACAGGAAACTGGCACCGTCTGGTAAAATGCCACTTCCTGTTTTTCAGAAGAACTACCCAAAGGTCAGAGCGACACCCTATAGTACCTTACTACATCTAGTACAGTGTTTTTCAAATGGGGGCATGCTTTCCCTTTGGAGTAGTAAAACACATGTACATGAGAATTTTTTATTCCAGTCAGGCTTTTATCCAAATACTACAACATAATGTTTATGAACACATCTGTATTCTGTAATCTCTGGAGGTAAAACAAAAGGAGAGGACATCTTTAATGTTTCCCATGGACACGGTCTGATGTTTTAGTGATGACAAAAGGTTTGCCATGAATTTAGTCATGCAGGATTAGCATTCAGTATGTTTGAAATTGATGGAACAGCGTTGTGTTTACCTCTCACTACGATCAAGAAGATTTCCATTGGCTGCGTTGTGGAGTTGAATGAATGAATGCTACAATCTTGGTATAAAGTGTGTTCAGAGGCAGCTTTGCTAATCTAAGCTGTGCTGTCCCATTCGTTTTAGTGATAAAAGACTCATACCTGCAAACCTTTCAAACAAGCCCTCTTTTTCTAAGACTGTTAAGACCCTTAATGTGCTATCAAAGGGCTGGAGAGCTGTGAGGTGCGGCTTTTGGGTTTTATGCATTTCCTTTGAGCATTGACTAGTCTGACCTGGAGGTTAACATGCTGAGATGTCCACTTCTGGGAAGATTGGCGGCTGTCTAGATGTTCTCCACTTCCCTCTTAGAATGACGGATTCCAAATAGTCTAGAAATGACCTTTTAACCCCACCCAGACTGATGAGCAGCAACAATTGTGTCTCTAAGATCACTGCTGATGTTTTTCCTAGTAAAAGGAGGAAAACGTGTGAGGCGAAACAGATAAAAAGCTATGTCGGTTCAGAGTCTCAGCTCAGCAGGGAGAAACGTGTCTTTCCCAGTTAGAGTTCTCTTCACTGTCCATCAGCCTAATGCCCCGTGAGTTGGCCTTTTCAGAAATCCAGTGTAATGTCAAAATATCCTGCCTGCTGAGGATCAGGAAGGGATTTATAGTTTCACTGCACCATAAGTGGGTTGACAGATTAAGTGATGCCCTTTTGTTGATGTTTGATTTGAAGTTGAAAGAGGAAATCCACCATGGTCTGTGCTGAGAACCCTCAAATGACTGTGTTGTCATATTATTTTAGACTTCACGCTGAATCGATTGGCCAAGCAGACGAAGCCCTGGCTGTCTGCAGTCCAAATATGGCTTGAGAGAGAGAATGTGGTTGAAGTGTGGAATAACAAAAGAGAGAGTAATACCGAGTGTCTGTATTGTGTTGTGAAGGCTTTACTGTTAGCTTTATCAGCAGCAGACTGAGAAGGTTGTGTGAAGTCAGAGTGAATTAATCAGACTGAAGATATTTCCTCAGGGCTTTTTCATAGAAGACAACACCATGACTGCCTCACCTCAAGTTTTTAATCATAAAAATCTTCTACCGTGGTTCTGTTAAACTCTTTAACCCCTTGTTGGAAAAATAAGAGCCAGCTGTGGAGTTGTAAAGCTCCCTGTTTCGTTCATGTGACATTTCAAAGAGACTAAAAACAGCTTAATGCTTCACTAGCTGACATGATTTTCTTTAAATACATTTCTCATCGTGCTGTATTGGATTGAGCTTCTGGCTATGCTCAAATATATTTTGTCAGAACTTTATACAAAAAGATTAAATGAGGTATTCAGAGAGATTAAATTGCTTTGGCTTCATCTTTGCATCTCAGTGCTGGATATATGCTTGATTAATAATTTATGATGTCCAAATGTGTGATTGACAGTATTACTGATGTGTTGCAAACAAAATCTAGTTCATGTTTTGTAATTAATTAATCTCAGTTGATTGCGTTTAATTGCAGTGATGGCCTAAACACATTTTATTTAATTTAAATGGATTTTAAACAACCAGGTGAACAACCAAATCAAATAATATACATATACATTAATATAGCAAATTTAAGATCAAGTTATGTCTGTAGAAATGTATTTAATTGAATTTCAATTCAAATCAATGAAAAAGAAATATAAATATTTCTGGCTAAAACTGAACAGAAATGCTTAAATGCTTTAACTAACAGCTCTGGTTGTTCTCCAAACCCTGGGAAATTTATTTTGCACAACGTTTAGCTGTGTCTGTGTATATACTTGCACGCTGCAAGCCTGATGGGATCAAAACATTGAATAGTGGAGGCCACAACTAGGATGCAGGACATTGCACTTGGACTCTGAACTAGTGAAAAGGTCAATAGACTGATAGAGAATTTCCAGTGCATTTCTGCAGCAAGCATTTTACCAGTCTGTTGTTAAATTTTAGCCACAAGTGTTCGTCACTGTGCAGATGAGGGGAGCAATTATGAAAGTGAAGTGGGCGCTCTTCAAAACTATCCGCCATTGTGTTTATCCTCTATCGAATTTTTGTGCTCCTGTTGGCATTGTTAAAATGCTAACAGGAGCATTTTATATATATATATATATATATATATATAATACATATATTAGACCAATTTGACTAGTTAGTAAGTCTTAGACCAACCAAAATCTGTTATAGTAGTTTCTTTTACATGCGATTAGCTGAGTAGAGTGTGAGAGTAGAGAGTAGCTGAGGTTGTGTTAATAAGTAACTGAACTGAACTGGTCTAATGAGCATAAAATCATGTAAACAGTGTTGGTGCTATAAACCCTGGATGCTAACCCAGCTAGCATAACAACAACAATGCTACATTGGCTTATTGAAGAAACAAATACCCGCTATTATTTTTCCTTTTTACACAGCAGTCTCATGATTTGCTATTCATGTTTTAATGATAGCAGCTAATTATTGTGATATTAATAGAAATGGCTTGTTTTCACTGAAAATAAATCTATTTAAAATATTTTGATGTTTACTGAGATACATGTTGAGTCACCATAAATGTTTTCAGAAGCTGAGGTTATTACTGATTCCATTAAACTAAAAAAAACTACCTTTAATGGGTTTGCAAAGTCCATTAAATACATTTTTTCCATTTTTTAACAGCTTAATGTTTTCAGAACATCTCCTGTCAGTATCAGGTCTCAGTAATGGAAATTTAATGTGATTTTGGGTTAATGTGCATTAATCCAAAAATACAGATAGCATTTTTAATGATTGTGTTAGACTACCATTACAATTTCAAGAAAAACACAAGCACCTTGGGACTGTAGCCAGATTCAGGGAGATAACTTTAAATGCTGCTTAGGAAATATTGTTATGGGTGAAATTTCGAAGTCTGAGTGAGTCATCTTCTGAGAAACTTGTGCAATTGTGACTGTCTGTCCAAGCTATTGTTAAAGGGTGCATAGCTCTGATCTTCTAGTCCTCTTGTAATCACTTAGTGGATTTGCAGTGCTCAAAGTGCCACCGGCAGGCAGGCGGTTTATGGTAGAGTCTTATGCAGGGAGATGCAGAAAGAAATCACTTCAGGCTGGGTCAGGACATGGCACAGAAACATAGGGGAGTGTTCTGTTTGGTAAACTCTTCTCACAGCCTGCGCTTTACAAACTGCACATAAAAACGTGCAAGAGCGAGTATTTTACATTTGGAGAGTCGCTTGTGACATGTGGTGCATGGTTGTAATCATGTTGTCTTCAAGGTAGCCCTGGAAAAATACAAGATGCACATCCAAACACTTTTGGTTTGTTGTCACTGCTGTTTTTCTTCACAATCGTGTTGTTGCCCAAAGCACTGTTCCTTACAGTTATTGTCTTCGTGCTCTACATTTGTTTTTTTTATAAATATAAATGTGCAGTTTGAGTGTGTTTTTTAAAAGAAATGCATTCTTACCGTCTCTGCTGCTTCTCCAAAGTCACATGGAGTATTGCTCTACTTTCATAAAAGATTTATTTAACATGGTCAAACCAAAACACAGAGTCAATGTAGGAAAGTCCATCCCATCACCCAGCAGCTTGTACAAGGTCCTTTGGCAGCAATAAGTAGAATTTTACTCCATTTTTCTTTCCACACTTGCTTCAGTTAATTGAGGTTTGCAACATTTTTTTACAACTCTCTGAAAGTCTCACCACTGCATTTCAGTCTGGTTGAATGTTACCGCCCTAGCTGTAACACTCAACCAGGACTTTGACTTGATCAGATTTCTCTGTTCCGAATTATTGTCCAGTACCATCAACTCATTTGTGCAAAGTTTCATCTGTCATAAGATAAGATAAGATAAGATCTTTAGTGTCTTATATTTGACTCTAGAATACTTTAGTAGACAGAGAAGTTCACTATCTGCTAAAGGACTGGAAGGTGTGCAGGTCCAGTAGCGGCAAATCAAACCCAAATCACCAACCCTCCACCACCATGCTTCACAGCTTCTATGATGTATTTTTAGTTAGTTTAGATACATTTCAGATCCTTTGTTCAATCCTTCAATCAGGTCATACTTGTCATACTTTAATGACACAAACTTCAACATTTAACATGACAACCATGTGAGTTCGGAGATCACTCTCTTGGGGTTTTTCTGAACGTTGTACAGTCTGAGCTTGGGTTAAACTTACTGGGATGTCCTAAATCCTTCCACACTTAACCACATCGATCCATCCATGCTATTTCTGAGTGTAAACACAAATCACATGTGACATCGAGGCATTTTCTATTGCAGGTGGTGAAATTTCGAAACTTCGAATTTCAGTTTTTTACGTGTAAATGCTGACACATAAACAAAGTGTTGGCTAATCTCCACTTTGGTCGGAGGTTTTTGAAATGTGTTTTTTATTGCCGTAAATCTGTGTTTTCGTGTGGATGACAGACAAAAATCACAGAAAAATATTTTTGTTTTGTGAGGTACTCAGCTACGTGTGGACAAGGCAAAGATCACTGCTGATGTATTTCCTTCTTCGCACTTAAACGACATCTGAACAGGAAATAAACTAAATTAGCAGCACATTGTTACTACTGTTGCTTAACGTGAAAAATTCAGGTTGGTTTGGATTAACCTACATTTTATGGCCAGATTTTTTTTGTTTTGTTTCTGTATTATGAAAAATAGTCAGTAAAATAATTTTGGTTTCCTTTTAAGATGTTTGGTTGTGGAATCAGTTAGTTTAATCAACATACTACTTCACTTGATACTTTGGGAACCATTACAGAAATGTTGCAAAGTTTTGTTTATTTATTTGCTGTCACTTGGGATCAGTTAGTTTCTGTGATAAATATTTGTGGTAGTGGTTTGAAATGGACCGATCTACCTGTAAAATACACTTAAGAATCCAACACTCCTGGGTAGCTAAGCTCTTCTTGTATGAACGATACGCTCAGATTTCCCACGTTTTTTTCCTAAAACATTTAAATGAAGGCTTTAGTCTTTCTGCTTTTGAGTGAAAAGCTGTAAAGTTCAACTTTTCCTCTTAGATTTTTTCTTTTCAAAACATTTCCCCCCTTATTCTACATTTCTCCCCAACACCAGGGGCCATCCCAAAAAGGCAAGTCGCAGATTTCAACAGAAAAGATGGCAGTGATACAGGTATTTTTCTCCTTTTTCCCATCTTTTTGACCAAATAAGATATACTTACCTCTGCATGAGCCCCCACTCCTCAAAACCCTAACACACCAGCACAATTTCTTCTGGGAGTCTTAGGACTTAGGGAGGAGGATTGTGTGACTAATAATTGATTATCTTTACACAGACAGACACGTGAATTGATATTCACATACACAGACTAATATTCTGCCTCTATCAAACTTGTAACTCCCTTCTGATCATATATCAGAGCAGTCAAGTGGAATTAGCTAATGAGTAAGCTCTGTAGAGGGATAATTCACCAGCTACAGAAAGTAGTCAATCAAGACTAAAACTAGCCAAGTAAACCTAAAAACTGACTGGGAAATATTGTGAATCAGCACTTGGTTTTATGTAAAACTTACAGAAGAACTTCTTCCTGCAAGAAACAAGCTGAATTTCGTTCAGTCTAAATGAAGACCGTCACACACCGACTCCAACACAGCAAAGTTTTTTTTTAAATTCAATGAAAAAGTTCAAATCAGCAATTTTTTAAATTAATTTTTCTTAATATTTGCTCCAAAAAGAAAAGAAAGAACCAATACAATAATAATCAGAAAGACAATTTATGGGAAACAATAGCCAACAACTTGAATTAAAAAGATGGTATGTAACTAATGAAGCAGATCGTCAGACGGTTTTCTGCTCCGTCACACTGATATGAATGAAGTTAATCAGACCAACAGTATGTTGTCTAGTTCCTCATATTGCCTTTTAATGAGCCATTTGAGTCAGATCTGTTGAACCAGGAAACATCTAAAACCTGCAGGACAGCATGTGGCCTAAAAGAGACAGAAGAAAGATCATTGCCCCAAGATGCAAGCTGGGGAAAGACTAAGACAAAGCAGCAGTAACATGTAATGGCAGACATCAACAACTACCCATACAAATATGTAAATAAGTCCGAGCCTAACCTAATCCCAGGGCGTTATGATAAAGATCAGTTGTTTTCGGAAACCAGATTTAAACCAGGTTCAAAGAAAATACCTGATAATGCTTTGATATCGCATGCAAGCCTGCCTATTCTGCTTTTAGGAAGCAGAGAAAGTGATAGATGTAGATGTCCCTGTAATAGAATCCCAGTCAAAAAGTACCTACACTACAAAAACTGGCTTTAAAAACCAAGAAAAAAAATCTACAAAAATTAGGTTAATATTCCTTGAAATAAGATAAAATTTCTTGGTTTGTTTGCAGATATCTTATTTCAAGGAACATTAATCTGTCAATAATTCCTAAAATAGTAAAAAAAAAAAAAAAACATAAAAAAAACCTACTAAGTAAGAACAATTATCTTACGTTTAAAAAAATGCGAATATGTGTCCTTGATTTGATATGTTAAATCTTACATAGCTTTTAGTTTTTGCAGTGTGTAATTTGCAAGAACTCGAAGACCCCCTTGGATGAGATGAATGTAAAACATACACACATGCTTCTGAACAGTTCTTATGGCTTTGTTAGTTTTAGCCAACACTTACTCTGCTCAGCCGTCACATTATTAGATGCAACAAATTTCTAAACCACCAATCAAACAGCAGCAACTTGGTGTAAAGATGATGAATTGGAGTCCAAACTGAGCATCAGAGTGAGGAAGAAAGGGGATTTAGGCGACTTTGAACAAGACATGGTTCAGACATGGTCTGAGTGTTTACTGGGATTTTCACACAACCATTTCGTGGGTTTACAGAGGAGGCTCTAAGGAAGAGAAAAAATGGATAAGAACAGGAAGTTGAAGCTACAATTCACACAAAAGTCCCTTTTTAGTTCTGCGATTAATAATAGTTTACACGCTATTTCAAGAGACAAACCTGAATCTTTTTAAAATGAATTAGTGATTAGTGATCCAACCCAAACACTGACTTTCAACCAAGAAGTCACATGACCCAACTCTATCAGGTCATCTTTCTTATTTTAATTCCATTTAAAGTGTAACTGAGGGCGCTGCTGTCAGATCTTCAGTTTTTATGATTAACCTCACTTCTATTTGGTGTCACTAAATCAGAGGATGTATTGCGAAATGAAACAGCACTCTTAACTCATTTACTCTTTTGCTTTTCTACTTTTGTTTCTTGGTCTGTCCCTGTTGCTCGATGAAGCATGAGCACTAACAATTTCTGTTTTGACAGTAATAATTTGTTCATCAGTAACTTCGAGATAATTCCTGCCACATATTCTATTAGTCTCCTATTAACACCTTCTGCATGATGACAGCTGCACAGTGCTGGGTTTAACTCTGTGCTGAGTAATCTGTGGGGACAGGCAGATGACTGGAGGTGAAAAAAACACACAGGAAATGTCTCAGGTAAAGGGCACCATTTCTTTCAGGGAAGACACGTGAAAGTGCCAGGAAAAGCAGTGACATTTGTGAATTTCATTATTCTTGGCAGTTTTTTCTTCAGCTTTTATAGATGTTTCACGAGACGGTTATATTTTAAGCAATCCTTACTGTTTAGAGGACAGATCATGGGAAAGATTAAGACCACCTCCTAATGGTCACGCTAGTGATGAGAAATGTTGCTAGAAACACCTTAACAGCTGGATAATAATTTTTTTTATTACTTAGCTGCCTGCTTGGCTGTTTTGTAGGTAGGGGAGGGGTCACTGGGTAAGGGATGCTTAAAATCTGATTGGCCTCCCAAATGCCACAAGAAGAATAAACAATAGTAAGTAGAAATAGTTTAAAACTGGTAAACCTCAGATGCTCAGGTTCATGTGAATGTAACCCATAATGCATTTTTATATGTTGGTCTTCATCATGCTATGCCTCAACACTTCTACTTTCATCATAATGTGGAGCACTGGACTACATTCCCATTTCTGCTCCGTTACGTACGTAAATGGGGGCGTCCATTTCAAATCCTGCCATAAATCTATAGCCTATTAGGTTGTGGACTTTTATGTTGTCTTCATTGTCAAATCAGTACAGAGTTCCCTCCCACATTTTGCACCTGTTGGTAGCAGTAAAACACAGCTATAAAGTTGTTTACAACTGTATAAAAACAAAAGAAGAAGTAAGAGAATAAAGTCACAAAGTTCTTTGTTTTTCTCCTTGACTGTTTCTATAGCATAATTTTTTCTTATTCTTTTTATTGTGTTATTGTGCACACATTGAAAGAACAGCTTGGCCTGGTAAATCTGTTCTTTATTTCTAGCCTGCATACATTATGCTACCTAATGTACTGATTTTTTTACTGTTAAAATGAAACGGAAAAGAAGAAATAAAAAGGATTTCTAGGTTTATAATCCATGTTTGATGTTATTATCATTGTTATTTCAAACGGTAAATGTAAGTTTTGATAATTAATTAATCTAAGCATTTACAAATAAAATGAATGTAGGACGAGGACCTCCCAATGTGGGTGGAAACGAGATGAAGCTTTTTTCTGATCTGCTGCTTCTCAGTTTCTTCCTTGCAATATTAAAACATTATTATACATTATCAACATTTTATGTTTACATACCTTCACATGAATAAAAAAACAAACTTCATTACATTTTAAACTAGTCTTCATTAAAAATGATGAGTTATTTTCTAAGTCTAATAAGTGAAAATAATATTTGTGCCTAGTTAGTAGTAAGTACTTTAAATTCTATACATTTTGTTTTGCAGTACTAAACTAAAAATTAATACATGTTGAGAAGGAAATGTCCTCATAACAGCCTTAAAAACACATTCCAAACATAATTTCACTCATTTTTCTGTTGCATTTGTCTCAGAAACAACAATTAACATGTTGTAAATGAGTTAAAATGATGCAGGATTCTATTCTTTTATATTTTTCATGTGATTATTTAACATGGAATCAGTCTGTATCGTTGAGGACAAATAAAACAGTTAATGGAACATTGTGAAGTTTTACAGTGTAGGGTCTATAAAATGATCACTTTTCCACATAATGACCAATGCAATAATATTTATATGACTTAAATGAGTTCATGTTACCTGGCTCAGATTTAGTCTAGTCACTTTGGGTCATTTTCTCAATTTTTCTGGCTCCCTTTTTTTGTTATTTTTTCTTCATATTCGAGCTCTACTTTCACATTTCCCCTGACATTTTTACTCTCAGTAAAGGTTTGAAGATTAGCAGAGTCAGGCAGCGTGGAGAAACATGGGTTAGGATCTTCTAAAATGTTAATTTTTCCCTGGAGTTTCATGACTTCAGTTAGTAAACAGTAACATAAATTATATTTGCATCCAACATATTTATCAGACTTTAGTTTAAATTACCAAAGCCATACTGTTGGGCAGTGGTATTAGGTTGTCAAAAGTGGTTTAAAATTAACCATCTGCTCAAGGTAGGTGTGGCAGAAAGACAATATTCACCTTGGAGTTGTGAGGGCAAAAATAAAGCCTTGCACTGTGGGATAAATTATACCTGGATAATGGGAAGCCTGGTCAGGGAGAATCTTCAGAAACTACAACAGCTTTGCCTGTTTTCAGGGAAGCAAACAGGATCGATGTTACCCAGCTGTCTGTACATCTGCAGTGGCGATGAATTACTTCTGTAGCTCCCCCGTGGTTCCACCTGAACCTCCGCAGCTGGTGCGGAGAAACCTCACAGCACTGCAGACACTTCTAATGTACTCCTCTTTTCCACATACACTTATATTGGAATAGTTTTTACCTGAGCCTAAACATAACGGAACCAAACTTTCTCTCAGTTGTAATGATTTTGTTGACATTTGACCGTTTCATGAAAAATATTAGCTGATTGTGAATCAGATGACAACAACACATCTGTTAAAAGTACTACCAAGATGATATTTAGCATCTTTTAAATATGCAGTATGGAGTTTTTTCAGTTTTCGTTCCCTCGTTAGACAACTATCTTGGTTCCTACCTGCTCTCTACAGCCAGCAAAACACCTGTACTCTTTCTTTTCCTTTCTTCCCCAAATAGCCTTTGCTAAATCAGTCACAATACGTGATGTTTTTACATCCGTGTGCTTGCATGTGAAGCAAAACTCCCGAAATGCACATGATAAATGTCAGTATGCTATCAAGTGACTCCAGTACGCAGAGTTGTAAGGTTAGCGAGTTATGTAAGGTATCTTGCCAACAGTCCCTAAACATCTGGGAAGTAAGGAGACCAGTTGCTGGAGTTTTAGGAGAGGAATGTTTGTGATTTTGGATTACTGAAATCACAAATACATGAAAAACATATTTCAACTTCAATTTTTCTGACTTATGAATTTTTGTTTTTTTTTTTCGATTTAACTAACTTTCAACTTCAGGAGTTCATGCAATGATTTTAGGTCAACAACTATTTTAACGCAGTGCTGCGTGAGAACCCAATAATCACATGCATTTTTTATGCTTTTTATGTCTTGTCTGCTGTTTACAGGGACTCCCTCTGATTCTTGCAGTCTCTTGATATTATTCACTGTAAATAGTTGGATCTTTGAAATCTTTCAAAATTTACATTTAGGAACAATTTTCTGAAAATTTTTCACAGTTTTTAGACCCTGTTTTTCTCAGATTGGTGAACTTCTGTCTATTATTACATGTAAAAAACTCTGTCTCTCTGGAATGCTTCTTTTACACCCTCCCGTGTTACTGACCTGTTGCCAATTAGCCTCATTAGTTGTCAAATTCTCCTTTTAGTTTTTCCTGCTTTGTGCCAGTTGTTTGTGCAGCCTTAAATTGCTCCTTTTTAACTTTTTACATTGTGTTGCTGCCATTCGATTCAAATGAAAAAGTAAAAAAAAAACAAAAAACTAAATTTCATCATTTTATATGTTGTGTATGTTCTAGTGGGAATTAAATGTGGGTTGATTAGATTGGCAAACCATTTATATTTTACTCAGCATCCAAACATTTTTTGGGATTGCACTTACACAACAAGATGGCAAAAGAGAAACTAATCAGTGTGCTTTAATGATCCAGTTTCAGTCCTGACCTTTAAGGGATTGAAATGTTGTGATGGGACTTTCAAAGGCTGCACACATCAATGAACTGAGGCAACAGTTTATAGAAGAGAGGACCAGAATTCTTCCACAAGCATGTATGATTTTTTGTCCTCTCAGAGCTGGATAAAGACTTCCTGTTTGACTTTACTTAGTTTTGTAAGTAGAAGACAATGGTGTTGGGGTCAGACAATGTCACACAGATGCACTTTATGTCATTTTCTCTTATTGTCCAAAATACTAATAGCAATAGAAAATTCACAGTTTGCCCCTTGAGCAAGCATCATCCTGCCCCCCTCTATTCCCCATCATCGCTTCCCTTTTCCCACCCCCTTTCGTCCATATAAGGATGAGTAATGTAGGCAACATGCACAACCACTGGAGGAATATATTATCCCCCCCGGCTGGGTGGCAGTGATGAATGTCCGGGATGAACTCGCTCCACAGTCACAGAGGCAGCTTTGCACACTCCAGAGACCTCAGACAGACTCAAAGCAGTTGGATTCTTTAGTTTCTAAGTGCACTTCTCTCTGACAGGATAGGGGCAGTCTGACCACCCCTGCTTTCTCATCCTGTTGTCATGGTAATGTGAAATCAGTGTTGCTTTAAATCCTGGACACAAATCAACAGGTATCTTCCTGGGAGAGTGTTAGAAACATGACTTTACAAGGAAGCGTGATTCTCAATGGAACGTCTCTCTGGACGTCTGACACCACCCTGAACGAGATAGGTGTCAACGCTTTGCATGTTTGTCTGACAGAGAGCCAGACAATAGTTTAGCCTGAGCCCAGAGGCCTGCAGCCACCATCATACACCTATCTGTTAGAGACTATGACAACTTAATGATGCTGCTCTTGTTCTATGTCATTTGCCTCTTCAAGGTTGTTACTGCCGCCCACGCTGCTCAGCGGAGCCTCTGCTAATGAGGAACCAAATGACAAACAGGAAGTTATCGACACCACCCTTCTGCCCAGCCTCTGTAATTAGCAGTCCTGTTTTTAATCAGAGTAATTTGCCCAGCAGTGGTTGAGAATCCCAGATCCTGCCCAGGCTCACCATCAGGACAACCCCCAACCCCCACTCCCCCTTCCTCCTCCTTTCCTGTTATGGTCACAGGTGAAGAGTTGTGAAATAGATGCAGAAGCATTATCAAAGCTGAGGCTCCCACTCAGAGTACAGCAGAGATTAATAACCTCTCACTGTGGGTTGCTTCCTCTCCTCTGCTTTACTGTTTTCTTCTGCAGAGGAGGAGAATGATGCACTCCTCTCGCCTCACGCCGGCTGTGCTGCTTTGTGCTGAGCCTGCCGAGGTGCCGCATATAAATACAGCCAGATTCCCTTTTACACACCATTCACAGCACAGTCAACAGCAACTGGAAGAGAAACCAGCAGTCGGTGTAGAGCGCAGGGCATCCTCTGTAAGCCAATCACACAGAGCATCCATATTTCTTTACCCATACAGTGAGGCACCAGAAATAGTTTGGCCCTTCCTAATAAATTAGCTTGGATTAAATGAGATTGGAGGAATGATAGGAAATAAATAATGGATAAGTTATAAATTAAGATGATTTTTTTCCATTAATATTTAAGGACATGTAGGAAAATTAGTTACAAATGAATGAACGAATGAAGAATATTTCATTAATACCTGAAGTGAAATGATGAAGGAAAACACTGACTGAACAAAGCAGCTCCTGAAGGTTTATAAACCTGTCACTCTCTGTCTTCATCTGCACACCATTATTTTTATGTACATGAGGATATGGCAGCTTTTGCATAATTTTATATGCATATACTGTATGTGTACTGGAGAGAAATGACACACAGCCTGTAGCATTATATATTGCATGCTTAAATAGCTTTGACCTGGTACATGCAAGGTTATCAGCATTGACTTTTTCCCCATCATTATCTAACTGTTATATTGCAACAAATGTAAAAGTTTTTACTATGTCAAACTCTAAAACGGGTAACACGAAGCTTGGTAGAGATAGTCATAGAAACAAATTTATGAAATGCATGAAAGAGAAACAAAAATATTGTTATATGGCCTATTTTATCTTTTATGATTTGAGCTTTGTGACATAGTCCATCATTGTGTACTGGAAACTTGAATTTCCCTCCGGTGATTAATAAAGTATCTTATCATTTTTTATTTATTTATTTATTTATTTATTTATTTATTATCCTGCTGGAAGTGTCCATCAGAAGACGCTACATTGTACATTGTGCTCATAAAGTGTTGGTCAGGAACAATACTCAGGTGGTTGTTAAACTATGTCATATTGGTACTAAGGGGACCAAAAAATATCCTCACACCATCACACCAACAGCAGCCTGAAAGAACGAGATATCTGGGTACCATGGAGATGGAGGCCTGTGGTGGATAACCAGGTTAACGGCGGTTAAAGTTCTAAGAAGCTGTAGGAGACTGGATACTAGAACTCGAAGCTTCATATGCCACCCTCCTGGGTGTGCATCCTTTTGGTTGGAGAAAGAAGAGAAATGCAGCTGTCTTCAGTGTTTGTTGTAGCTCTAAGGAGGGTGGTTTCACCCTGGGAACCATCTCACATGGGCGATTTGCTGCTGTTAGGAAGCTAGAGACCATCTGGTACCAATGCATCAATGATGGATTGGGCGTGAGAGATCGAGGGCAACAGCTGACCCGCTTGACCATCGAGCATGGGGCAGATGGGGCAGGATAGGCACAGATGACTCAGAGCTCAAACACGGATCCACAATGCATTTCCATCATTTATTTGATCCAACAATCACAGATGCTACTTTTTTTTGTTTAGTGCAGCAAAGACCTGAAAAAGCTTTTTAATTGTATATAGTCAAGTCAAGTCAATTTTATTTATATAGCCCAGTATCACAACAAGTTGTCTCAGAGGGCTTCACATGCAGGTAA
>JBAMHX010000027.1:3007145-3050129 GCA_037177515.1 Pseudomugil tenellus | reverse complement strand
ACGGCACCGGGATCTCGATCAGCATCCAGGCGTCTGAAACAGTCCACACTCCCCCAGAGGGGAGTGGGAGAGAGGGAGATGAATATAGATGATATAGATGAAAATGGTAACATTTAAAAGATTTACTGGGTCTTTTTTGTTTCTATACCAATATTTCTAATCAGGCAAAATTTCTGAAATTCAACCCCTTAAAAAGAATTCAGCTCATCAAAGCTAACGTGGAATGTAATTTTAACTTAGGACTGGTGGGTCCATAACATTTTGTCTCAAAGCTCATCTTTTATTGACACACTTTCCCAAAAACCCATTTGTCAGAAATTCTCTCAAACATGTTGGACATGTGAGGAGTGCTGCTCTTCTCTCGGTAGTCCGACTCATGTTTTATTCTTGTCCTTCACTCCAGAGATTTTTTTTCAACAATGTCCAAATTTAGGTTTATCTGTGTTGGGGGATGGCAGGAAATAGTTAAGTTATTAGTCTTTACAAAGTGTCTGAGGAGAGATATTAATATTCAAAGACAGTTTTAATGAAAGCCAGTAATCATGGGGAAACACCGAAAAGAAGATCTTGGAAAGTAAAAACTACCACTCAGTGGTTTGGTGACACAAAAACTGAAGTTTTAAGTCCAACCCTATCCAAGCTACTGCAACATACACTATTATTACGATTTTCCCCATTGAAATAGAGAAATAAAACTAGTAAACACTGATTCTTTGATAAATGCTATTTACTTTTGTTTTTTCTCCCATATTAAACAATGCCAATGATGAACTGTGCAAGTTTGAAGCTGTGTGTGTGTGTGCGTATGTTTCCCATCAACAACACTATACAACCTAATTCCTCTCATACGTATAAAAAATACAATTCTAAGTGAACCATCTCTCTTCTGACACCACCAGTGTCATGTTTTTTAAGCAAAGACTCAAATGGAAGGTTCAATATATCAAAAAGATTTTATTCACTAAAATGGTCAAATCATGAATCAGGAACAGGAGCTCGGAGTTCAATGACAGACTGGTAACTGCTTTGATATCTGGCTTTATAGTAACAGCGATAAGGGACAATAGTGCTTTTCCCATCATTCATAGCTGAACATGGATTGGGAGGAAAGGCCAAGCGAGACCAAGAAGTGCAGGAATGCTGAAGTGACCGACATTAACAAGTCCTACCAGTGGCTAAAGAGGGGTAAACTGAAGGTCAGCAGAGAGCAATCATGGCAGCACATGAGCAAGCCTTGAGTATCAGGAAAATCAAGGTTTCACACCAGGCAGGACTGCAGGTTTAGATTGCGCATAGAAACCTCTGAAACAATTCAGCACCTCACAGCAAGATGCAAGACACTGGCATGTAACAAACATATAGAATGTCATAACCAAGTAACTGGCATAATTTTTAGAAACATCTGTGCAGAATATGGAGCCCTAAGTCTCAGTGTGAAACACCTGCCAAAGTTGTGGAGAATGAGAGGGCTAAGATCCCGTGGGACTTCCAGATCTTTATTGGCAAAATGGTGGTGGCCAACCAACTGGACATGGTGATCAAAGATAAGCAGCAAAGGAAAGCCGTAGTGATCGATATATGCATCCCCAACAATGGACATATCAGGAAAAAGGAGCATGAGAAACTAAAGGAAATCGTGGAATGTGAAAACAGTTGTAACTTCAGTCATTGAATCATTGGGGCCATGTCCCCCATGCTCGAGAGGCGGCTCTAAAAGACACCTGGAGAAACAGACATCTCCGTCTAGAAGAGCACAGTCCTAAGAACAGCTAAGATACTCCGTAGGACCTTCAAACTCGCACGGTGGTAAAAATGTTACAGTTACCAGGATAGAGATGAAGTGCTCCACTACTATAGCTTCACCTGCTCTCGGACCCCACTAAAACCCTGTTAATGGATGAAAATAGATTGGATGAATTGATGACCCCCTCCAATTCACTTTGGGACCTGAGTTAAAAGTTTGTTTTCAGGCTTCCGAAATGCCATTTCCATGTCAACAAAATGTGCAAACACACTTCAGACTCTCTCTGTGTGAACATAAATCACAATGGCTCTGAATGGTCTGAGCCCCAGGGACCCCATGTGCTCTTTTGGGGACCCCAGGTAGGGAAGGTATGTTTTAACGGATCTCAACCTCAGACAGTCTATCATATGCTAATGAAGTATGATTAATAGTTGCTAGTACTAGAGTAGGTTTGTTTAATAGTGGAAAAAATGCTTGAATTTAACGGAACTATTTTACATTTTGGATCTGCTGGGATCTTCTTATAATCATTTTGACAGCCTGCTAAGGATTAAAAATAATAATGGCAAAGAGAAACAGATGTTTAAGATGTTTGGACACTCATTATACTAGTCATTTGGATAAAAATAAAAAATCCATACTTTTTTCAACTCCAAACCAGGTTTTCTCATGTTTTTACATAGAGGATATCTCAGTATATTTTAGTGTTTAGATCAGACCTGATCAAAATGAACTTACAACTATTTACTAAAGGCCACAGAGATAAAAGCTGGAATAAATATCATATATGTATGTTTATGTTTCTCTGAGGTGTTCATTTAATTAATTAAAAAAAAGAAAATCTACTGAATATCTGACTTCAGGAGCAGAATTTTCAAATAAGTCAAAGACAAATTGTCTTTAAAATGTGTTGATAGTACTATTTTTTTTAAAATTTGTCCTCTATCATTCAGCTTTGAGATCATTGGAATCAAAAGTTCCTCTGGGATTGAACAGGACATTTTCAGACCGTCCGAGCCCTCTAGCAGAGCATCAGTCATATTTTACTGACTTCTTTTCTGAGCTATGATTTAATTTAAACACTTCTAACAAGCATTTTCTCTGCTAATGGGATTTTAATTTATTCCCAAAGGGTTTTTAAAGACTTTAGAAATAAAAGGATAGGCTGGATATAGAACTTTAGATGGATAAAACGTTCGACCCGAATAGTTTCTCTTAGGATTAAAGTGAAATTTTACCATAAAAGAAACAACAAACTAAAAAGCGAGAGGTATGCCGCCTGTCCGTGATAATTAGAACTTCCATGAAAGCTGTTAAACAAGGCAAGAAAATGGTCTGATAGAAACAGAAATGTGTGAGAAAGATCTTTATCCAACGCAGAAGTCCTGTAGCTGACTACAGGATCTTTAAGATAATAATGTTGAGACACATTAAGAGCTCCCATTAACCCCTTACTACCAACTCACAGCACCTGAGTAGGGCTGCTAACTGTTTCCATTCCTTTATGAGCATAGTGTAGCTTCCTCTGATGGATACCTTTAGCAGGATGATGCACCATGTCACAAAGCTCAAATCATCTCCAACTGCTTTCTTCAACATGACAATGAGTTCACTGTACTCCAATGGTCTCCTCAGTCACCAGATCTTCATCAAATGAGACAAATCTGAGATGCTATAATGTCAATATGGAGCACAACATTGAACTCATATAATATGAACTTGTTTTTGGAAAAACCCAGGACATGATTACCACCATAGAAATAACAGTTGGTAAAAATATCTTGGTGCATCATTGGAGAATAAGTTCCCTTTCCCATTGGAGTCACTTAGAGACTTTCAACCATCTTTGAGGAGTCTATCTCCATAGCATCATCCAGTCCATCCTACTGCTCTGCTCCACAGGTTCTCTATTAAAAACTGTACTAAACTAATATGCAATAACAGCATTGTTGCAAAAATTATTGGTATGTCAACGTCCCACCTCACAGAACTCCATAATAAGACCATCACACGCAATTTTAATAGCATAGGACTCTACACATCCACTGCATGAATACGTCACACCATTACCCTCAGGGCATAAATACAGGACACTGCCGTGCATGAAGGCTTGTTTTGGGAAAAGCAGGATGTCCGCTGCCATAGCTGCCCTCGCCAACAGTCAGGCTGAGCTGTTAGGTTGTGTTCTGTGCAGTTCTGCCTACACGGAGAGTTAGCGGGTACCCCTTGTGGAAAAGAATGCCCCCTCGAGAACAATAAAGTCAAAGTCTAAAAAAAGATATCTTGGCTTTAAATCTAGAACATTTACATACTACAACAGCTCAAGCTCACTTCTCTAATCAGTTTTTTTTTCTTAGCAGCTGTTTCCAAAATAACATTGGAAAGCTTTCCAACTAGCCCAGTTTGCAAATTCTATGGTAATGGGTTTATTCAGCTGTTGGTTCCAGGTAAAAACAGGTTGTTAGGAACAGCTTTGATGCTTCTTTTCTTTTCAGATGCTGGGTTTAAAAAATGAGGTTAAAAAACTGATTTCTGTCTTAAATCTTAAGAGCTCCAAGAATTCCATGTTAAAATCAGCTGAGAACTCCAGATGCTGCAGGCTGATTTATTGCAAACCATGTTCAAAAGATCTTTTTTTTCCTCCCTTCCATCTTATTTCATGCAAAGGATCTAGTGTTATTTTATAATCACCACCTACGCATGTACTAATCACCCTGCTTAATCACTACTGGAGAGCTTCATAAACAAGGCATTCATCTGCCCTAATTGCCATTTTCCTCGATGCATTACACAAAGATTACATGGAGGAGGTGACAGAGCAGACACAACTAACGATTACAGGAATAAGCCGTGAAATTGTCATCAGGGTCTGCAGGAAAAACTCAAATCCTACCATTAACAGCACAGACAGTTCCTGCATGTGTTATAGTGTTAAAGTGTTTGATCTTTTGATGAAAGCCACCACACATACTGAGGAACACTCTGGAAAATAAAGCTTTTCTATTTAAATAGATATGACACAATATTTCTTTTGTCATCATAGACGAATGGACCCGAGTGCCCGCGGCACCAAAGTCATTCAATTTTCTCTTGAAGCCTGACTGGTTCTAAGAATCAGTCAAAATTATAAAACAGTTCTCTAATTGTATATTTTTTCACCTCATCACTTACATTATTCAAAATGTTTCAAAGGAAGACACATGGCTTTTATGACCGTGTATTCTGTGCATTTATGGGTTGTACTTACACTGTAAAAACACAAGCTACAACTTTGCTGTTTTATTTCCTTTTAAGATTGGTGAGGAAACTGTTTTTATTTTAAAAAAAAAAAGCTGGGAGGAAATTCTATAGTTGACACAACAGATAATTTACTCCTCGCCACACAGATTAATTATTTATATTTCTAAATACTTTTATTTTTCCAGGAAAGTCCCACTGAGGTTAAAAACCTTTTTTTCAAGGGAGTCCTGGCCAAGAGGTGGCAAAAGTTACAGTTACAATCAACAATTATACGAAAGTATAAATTATAAAAAATAATTATAGGTTAAGGAGGCTGTCTCAAGTGCTCTCATTCTGAATCTAAAAACATTCAACAAAATCAGCTGTTTTAATTTCCAGTGTTTTTGTAATGTGTTCCACGTAGGAGTGGCAAAGACAAAAGCCCTTTTCCCCAGCTTGGTGCAGATAAATGGCACAAATAATTATTAGAATGCAACTTATAATAATCAACACTTTTCACTGCAATTAAATTAGAAATATACAAGGGTAATAGCCCAAACAAGGTCTTGTAGATAAAGGTGTACCAGCGAGACAACCTTCTGGTGGACAAAGAAGGCCATCCCACTCGAGATTAGAGTTCACAGTGACTGATCAATTCTTTTCATGAACCTCAGAGAAGCATGATACACAGAGAAAATCGGACACTGAGCTCAAGCATACATGCACACCATGTCTCTATAGTCTAAAATGGATTTTTAAAAATGCAGTTTCAAGGCGCTTTTTAAACCAAAAAAAAATAAAATAAAACTAAATTTAGTCCTGAAAATGAAACCAAGTTTCAATTTGAGTTTTGTTAAAAGCTCAATATAGGGTTTAAAAGTTAGGGTGTCAAGCGAGATACCAAGATACTTGTACAAATGAACCACCTCAATTTCATTCCCCTCAAGAGTGAACAGTGGGGGGATAATTTGTGAACCCTGGCTGGAGCTTGAAAACATTAGTTTAGTTTTCTCAGCATTAAGGATGAGTTGAAGCTGCAGAAGTGTGTGCTCCACCACATTGAAAACTTTCTGCAAAGATTCAACAGCATCAGCTAGAGAGGAGCCAAAGCAATAAATAATTGAGTCATCAGCATATAGACACGTCTTTGCATCAGATACATTTTTCCCCAAATCATTAATGTATATTATGAATAAAAGAGATCCTACAATAGATCCCCAATACACCCCCTTATGGATATTCATAAATTTATAGCATAGCCACTCATATTATATACATCGGCTCCTGTCACGCAAATAATTTGCAAAACAGGAAATTAAATGGTCAAGACTTTATAACAGACTTCTGTCACTATGATGATACTACGGTCTTGTTTACACAACAATTTTTCAAAATGCTTTGAAAAAATTGTATGTAAATGTCTCCTACCTGTTGTGCAATAGCTGCTGGGATAGACTCCAGAAGCAGATTTCATAAATAAAGAATTATATCAGATATATTCAGATACATTTTATTTAACAATATGAGCAGTTTTAGCTTTGTTACCTTTTTCATTCTGGCCAACAGAGCCAAGTTCAGTTAAATCCAAATAAGCTTTGCAGCTTTTTGTCTTACTATTTTAAGTTCACACAACTTTTATTTTTTACAGTGTGGTAATTAACCAGCCACTTTATTTGGTTCACCTACCTCATACCATGTTTGATCTCTTTTACCTTCAGAACTGCTGTAGTTTTTAGTGTTATAGATTGAATAAGATGTTGGAAACATTCCTCAGAGATTTTGCTTCATATTGACATGAAGCATCACGCAGTTGCTGCACATCCATGATGAGAATCTCCCGTTCCACCACTTCCAAAGATTAGACATGTTGTGTGCTCACTCATGGTGTATATATAAGTAGTTGGGGAGTGTAAGTGTTTACTGTATGCCCAATAACCCATCCAGTGGATCAGTTCCATGGGTCATTTGTTTGTACCCTTAGACACATCCCATAAAGGTGCCTTGTAACTTCACATCACTACAAGCTACATTGGGGGGATACAATTCATATAATCATTTCCAAAACAATATTTATCATAAAGTGTCAGAGTAATTCACTTTTTACAATAAAACTTTCACATTATAACTGGATAACAGACTAACCCATATTTAGGCATCCTGGTTTGGACTGAAATACTATTTTTTTCTTAGATTTTTCTAGAGTTCATATACAGTCTGTGTCATGACTATAAAAGATCTACATATAGAATTATAAGACTTTTGTGACCTTTATCAAAAACATTGTTGTTCTTTTAGATACATTTATGTTATGATTAATAGTTAAAATAGTTAGTTAAATAGTTAAAATCTCTCTGTGAGAATAAATAGTAGGATCCATTGTATTCCTTTGGATAAAAGCTTTTTAATAATTAATAATATATGAATACAATTGACATGATTTGGATGGAAAATAGACTTTTTGCCTTATTTTACTCTCTTGTGAGATGTGAGCTTTAACTGCATACAAGTTACACACATTTTTTGATTTTTTTAATTTCTTAATGTTTCACTGAAATGCACAAATTTGTATTCACTATTTAAATATGGTTTATGCAGTGCCATAATTTCCATTTTCAGTCTCTTATAAGTATCATGAATGATAATGAACTCCTGGGGATCCGGGAGAGGAGATGACCCCTGGGCTTCAGATACCACACACTTTCCAAGCTAGAGCTGATTAAATGCTAAATAATGTAAAGTGTGGTACATATATAATACTGAAACCTTTTAAACATCTGTTTATCTCATGCTTTGATATTGCTTAATGCAAACAAATGAGCAATTAACTGAATTTTTCATAGTAAGCCATGGGCCTTTTGGGACCCTGGAACTTCTGGTGCTCTCTGTTCACTGATTTGCATTTGGGTTATACTTAACTTATCTATGATTGAATCAGCTGCATGTTTCTTTTTCACCTTCTTTCATTAAACTTCTTTCCAGCTTATAATTATCTTTGGAAAACCAACATGTTTAACGAATAAATTCAAACAAAAAGCTTGTTATCTTTTAAAAAGTATCCAAAGATTTTTTTAATTTCAGTCTCTTTTCCTCTGCAGATATCCATGATGAGAATGGGTTAAAGCCAGTCATGGTGTACATCCACGGAGGTTCATACATGGAGGGAACTGGCAACATGATTGATGGCAGCATCCTAGCCAGCTATGGGAATGTCATCGTCATCACTATCAACTACCGACTCGGAGTTCTGGGTGAGTCTGCAGACAGCTGATTGGAGCCAGTCTCACCACAAAGTGTTACATATTCACATCATTTATCCGCTGAATTACATCCACAGACACAATTTTCATGTTACCAGACCCAAAAATAACCACACAGCCAGAAAACTGCTGATGCTTTTGTACCGTGTTGCAGTAAAAAACCCAACATTTTCTAGGATCATTGTCTGCTAAGTTTAATGGTTTTTACATTATAATTGATTCTATTTTAGCATTCACACTCATATTCACAGATAAGCAGAGATATTTGTCAGACCTTTCTCACTCCTGATCACCAACATGCTTTGTGCAGTTTTCTGCCTCCAGCTATCCTGCATTTAGCTCCCAAAGCAAATCAGCTGCTAATGGCTCTGTAGGCGCTATACAGGTATAGTTTTCACATGTTTCCTCTCATTTCAGCGGCTTATAGTTTAGTTTCATCCCAAGTAACCCATTTCACAGAATAAACATGTGGAAATTAGGCAGACTCCATAAATCATGTAGCAGCATTGAAGGGAAATCTTTGCTGGTAAATCGGATTTCTAGTGATCTTCACTGTGTCTCATTTTGCTTGTCTTAAAAACATGCCTGACTAGAGTTTGAATCTTAGTTGCTCTACACCAAAATCCTTTTAGATGGATCACCATTTTATTTACATCTGAATTTTCCTTTTTTCTGTCTTGTAAAAGTAGAACTTGCTGTTGAACTGGTTTCTGAGAAATTCTTCTTGTGTTTCTTATAAAAAGCCTTTTATCGCATTCAATCTGTCAAATCTAATTAGATACCAAACAACACTTTCTATTTGTAGTGTTACCCTTCATTTAATAGCTTGTAGAGCCTAAATGGTGTCTGAACATCCTGAAATTCTTTTTCTGGGTCCAGATGCACTTAGACTGAGCTTCTAACATTTGCATTAGTTGTTGGATATTTATGAGCACATGATGGAATTCACAATCTAATTCTTGGGTTGTTTGAGAGGCATCAAACGTATAAAATAATAAATATGTAGTTTCATAATTGAAGCTATATCTGCAGAAGTGAAGCTTCAGTCATTTATTCATTCTCTTAATGTAATTCAGGAACATGGGGCACTCGAGCCTATCCCACCCTGTTCCAACGCTGGACAGGTTTCCAGTCTATCGTAGGCTGCGGTAAAGGTTACAAATTACAAAACAAATTATGTTTGCTTTAAGGAAAGCCTTTGATGCAAAGACTAGAATAAGAACCAAGAGGTGAAAACAAAGCACATTCAACCCTTTCTTTAATTTCTTTGAATCCATCAGCTGCTTTTTGTTCAGCTGTTTTTTAATCATGAATAAAATGGGAACACTGCAGATTCTGAGAAAGGCTGTTTGCTCCTCTGCGTGGGCAGAAGACCTGCTCTACTTCTAGGTTTGCATGAATATTACTCATGTTTTAGATTTTTTAAAATTATTTTTATGAATTCATCATCTCTTAAAATTTTATAATTTTATAAAAAATTTTGCTAGAGGAGTGCCATAGATTCCTTTGTTTTCTCTCTTTTGAGACCTTTATGCTTCATTACATTTGTTTGAGCTATAACATATTTTTTTATATTACGCAGTTAACTGTTAACATGAAATAAGGACATGCAATTCAGTAGATATTCAGAGATATTTTCTCCTGCTTTGTCACAATTCCGCCCGTACCATTAGATCTGCTGCAGGATCATCAGCTGAAGTTGTTCACAGACGTTTCGGCCCCTTAAGGCCCATTTATGCTCCCTTAAGTATGTAAATGAAGACATTTGTTTTCAAATTTGTCTTAAATTGTTTCCCTTATCCTTTATTCTGCTATGGTTGTTTAGTTTATTCATCCACTAGTGCAGTGGTGAGGATCAGATTTCTCTTCCATGTTCTGACGCTCAATCTGGCTCATACATTCACATCTTTTCGTCACAAAGTCCAACCATCTCTACATTCATCCACGTTGTCCGGCTTCTTCCTCTTCTTCCTATCCTATCTGCTATAGTTTGTTACTTTCATTCATTCCATGTCAGGCATTGTGCTCGGTACTGCCATTTGTGGTTTTCGGGGCTTTTGCTTAATTTGCTGCATTAAGCAATGGGTCTGCAAGGCACCTAAAAACATACAAAATTACGTGAGTAAATTGCATGGAAGATGAATGACAGTGTTCATCCAGGTGTAAAAGCATGGTATGGACTTTTCCCTGCCTGCAGCTGCTTTCATTGGGGTGTTGCCTCGACTAACATTTCCAGTAGCCTCCTTTCTCTGCTCTCACTCCTAGCATCTGTGTGTCTTTCTTTTGACTTGACCCTGCTCTGCACCTTGTAGAAGTTTCATTGTTGACTGATCCATAAAGCACCAACAAACCACAGGTTTCCATTTAGGCTTTTGACACTCCACTGCCAGCTCGGAGTACTGAAGATGTTCCGTTTCATGGGCTTCTGCCATACTCTCCTATCAAGAAATGGCTAGTCCTATCAGTTGGACACTTCTCCACCAAGGAATACAATGTCTGGCTTGGGGTGAGCTGTTAACGTGAGCAACATCTGACACTTTTTCCTTGGTATGCTCATTTTGGTCCAGGTGCAAGACTTGTCTCTGTGCTCTTAATGATTCACAAATCCTGCTAATACATGCTTACAGGCCATTAATCTGTGGTTTGCTGCTATCCTACTGCTTTCCAGACCTCAGCCTGCTTTATCTGGACTTAATCATGGCACAATCTATAACGCCCCTGGGTCAGCATCACGTTACATCCTCAAAGTATCTACTGCAGGCTTAGTTTGGAGCTCCTACGAAGGGGATGCCACTGTGTGATATTCTGAGGACATTGGAGAGGGTTGTAGGTTGCCATCAGAAAGAAGCCGAACCTTGATTGTGTGATACATCTGTAAATGGTAGCGTCCCACCTCATTCAAGTTTCTTGCTGGCTCTGGGTTACTGCCAGTGAAAGTGCTTCTGCTCCAGCCTTGTGACCTTGTTCACTACTATAGCCTTATGCTTTTTCTTGGTGACCTCAGATGAGAATGGCTGCGGTGTTGAGGATGACTGGTTCAGACAGCTCCCGTCTCATCTTGGTGTTGCAGGCTGGAGATGCCATGATCTACTTCAGCCTGGGTATTCCATTAACTAATTATCCTGAGTGGATGGAAACTTTTGCATGAAATGAACGGGTCTTTAGCTTAAACACAAGAAGAACCTTTTTCCTGTCAGTACCCTAAGCTTATAATACTAATATAATCAGAAATATGTATGTGAACATTACCCTTAAAAATCAATTAAACCTGCCAACACAGCATGAATTCTCTTTTTTGGATTGAAGTTCAATATAGTTTGACGCCTGACAACATGGAAACATTGATTCTTTGGTAACCTTTTGACCCTGCAATCAATACTGAAAACATATTTATTCTGAGTCCGTGGCTAGAAACATAAAGTGGCAGTGGTATTTCGCTTCTATATCGACTTCATGTCTGACACAGTGATTACCTCCATCAAAAAACGCCCTAAAGCATTTAGACTAAACAGTCTAAACAGTAATGTGACTCACTAGTCACTTTATTAGGTCCACTTAGCTAGTAACAGGTTGCACCCACGTTGCCTTCTGAACTTCCTTAATACTTTATATTGCATGAGTTTGCTCCATATCGACATGATGGATCATGTAGTTGCTGCACATCCATGATGAGAATCTCCTGTTCCACCACGTACCCAAAGCTGCTCCGCAGGATGGAAATCTGGTGACTGTGGAGACCATTGGAGTACAGTGAACTCATCGTCATGATGAAGAAATCAGATGGAGATGATGTGAGCTTTATGACATGGTGCATCATCTTGCTGGTTGTATCCATCAGAAGGTGCTACACTGTGCTCATAAAGAGATGGACAAGGTCAGCAACAATACTCATATAGGCTGTGGTGGTTAAACCATGTCATGTTGGTACTAAAGGGACCCATACAAAATATCCCCCAGACTATTACACCACTCATATCTGGTTGTGGATAATTATTTTAACAAACATGGACTTCGATGAATGGCTGGGCAGCAGAAAGGTTTATTACAAATTGGCATTAAGTTCGACAGGGCTTATAGAATAGAAGATGGGTGGAAGGCCCCGCCTCATCTGCTTTTATACTATCACTCAGATATATTTAGAGACTGAGTCAACATTTATAATCTCTTTGTCACTTACTTGTGACTTATCCAAAGGTTAAACAAATATTAGGGCTGATAGACTGAAATTTATAAAAGCTGCGTAGTCAGCATGTGCTGTCCACACTGGAAGGACCCAACCATATATGTTCATTTGGAGCACACTGATGTCCGATACTTTCGATCCTACCATCTGAATGTGTGGTTGAAATAGAGACTCATCAGACCAGGAAGTGTTTGTCCATCTTCTATTCTGCAGTTTTGGTGAGTGTGTGTGTGAATTGTAGTCTCAGTGTCCTGTTTTTAGCTGAAGAAGTGGAACCCAGTGTGGTCTTCAGCTGCTGTTGAAGATCTGCTTCAAGGTTGGACGTGTTGTTTGTTCAGAGATGATATTCTGCACATCCTGGATTGAACCAGTGCTTATTTCAGTTATTGAACTCTTTTTATCATCGCCTCTGACCTCTTGAACTTCATCAAGTTGTCTTGAGCATGTTGATACCATAAGTTGCTGTCATGTGATTGTTTGAGTCAGTGTTTAAGTTATTTTAAAAAAACAATTAATCCCAAAGCAAACATAATAGAAGTAAGAAAGAATCCTTTGAGAGCTTTTACATACCTTCAGACCAGTTTTCCAAATGAATTTGCCCAAGACAAGTATCCAAGACTGCAAATCGGATATTTTCCTCTCTCAATGCTGCATCAATGTAATCCTGAGTGGCCGATACTCCTTTCAACCATTGCAGATTCGATGTATCATATTGCAGCAAAGTGTGGAGGAGTTTTAACTGATATTTGACTAATACATATTTATTGTGTTTGAACCTTCAGAACATGAAACAGTAGCTGTGGTTCCCTGTTGGTTAAGATGTGCCAACAGCAGGGGTCACAGCATATATCCACTTAATTTCTATAACTGTCAAACATTTACATGACTTCTTGTTTCAGAAAAGCGTGTTTTACCATCATGGAGCAGCCAACTCATCAGATTAATGTTCCCATCACTTAGATCAACTTTGTTTTGATTTGCAGTCTACTTGTCCCGACATTCCCAACAATGTCTTTTTTTTGCAAGTTTATCACCTGTTCGATGCACTCGATCCTTCAAATGCAAATCTCCATTGTCTCCTTAGCTGAATGATGTGTATTTCCTCAGCTGTTTGTATGTGCTTGATTGTCTCCAGTACATACCTCTGCAGAGCCACTGCTTCACTCTGTTCTTCTTACCATTTGTTATAAGGCCGAGCTGTCTTCACCAGTCACTATATTTAGTTGCCTGAGAGCCAGGGGGAAAAGGTGTTCTGGAAAAGTGTGCACTGCAGAGAAGGAAAAAAAAGACATGAGAAGAGAGAGAGGGAATGCAGATGAGAACACTAGATAAAGACAATTGAGAGGGGAAAACAGAGCATTACTGCAGATTTTATACAGAAATCCCCAATTTTCTCATTTATTCTGACCACACAGCAGTTTTCAACTTTGCTTTGGAGTGTTTCAAATGATTTTGATCAAGAGAAGACAGCAATGTTTTCGGTTTATGATGACATATAACCAAATGTTTTTGCATGATGGAGCTTTAACCTGCATTAGTGGATCGGGAGGACAGTAATTTCTAGAAGTGCTCCTCCAGCTGACTTTCTGTTGTTTGTTTACTTTTTGTGCCATCTACTTTGGCAAAGTCATTGGTGTGTATCTGGGGTATTATAACCCTACAGGCCAGCTGCTAATAGATGCAAAGTAAAACAGGATGGAGGGACGGGCTTACATTTGCTTTAACACTGATTTCCCTCACTTCCAACTGTGACTGATTTACTGTCAGCTAAACTGAGCTTCAAGCTTTAATTGCATCATTCTGCAAGTACATGGAAATAATTAATGACTAATGGGTCTTTTTATAAAACATTGTATTTGCTTACTTATGTGTATGAATATTTATGAATATTTTTTCCATCTTTAGGGAATAAAAGATGATTGGAGGGAGTATGGATGGGTGAAGGAGGGGAACAATGATATAAAACGTGTTAATTAGAAAGGTGGAGAATGGATATTAAAATGAATAGTTTATTTAGTTCAGTTTTATTTATACAGCACTGGGATGGCTAAGGGTCAAAGAGTCAGTCAGTTTATTCCAACAATTATAAAAAAGGAAAAATTAATCATAAAGGTGGAGACGATGCCAAAGTGGAAGCTGATGGCTGAAGGTTCTGCTTCCCTAACCCCCTTTGGGAATAACAAGTAAACCTGCAGTCTGAAGGCCGAATATTTTACTAAAGCAGATCCTGAAATGTCCCATGGACATCATAAAGTCAATCCTTAGGCAGCCGTGGTCCAGCTTCAGCACCTGGACTAAACATTCAACTCTCTCAAGTTCTCCTCTCTCCTTTAGAACAGGATGTACCCAGTACGCTGTTTCATTTTCTTTGCCAGCAACAGCATAACATTGTTAATGTCGGATGTGGAATCCAAGTTTGTATTTTTGTGAGGTTTTTTTTCATAATTTATTTGCAATTTGGTATTGCACTTGTGTTCATAGACAAACCATTGATATCGCACTTCCGAATTATTCACAATTTCATGTTATTTGTTTGCATTGGCCCTGGTGAGTAAAGGCCCTGATTTACAGGATTCAAAGCTTGATTTTTTTTACTTTAGGAATTTTAGGAATTCTTGACAGGTTAATGTTCCTTGAAATAAGATAAATTATCTGCCAACAGAACAAAAAATTTGATCTTATTTGATCCTAATTTTTACAGGTTTTTTTCCTTGTTTTTTTAAGCCAGTTTTTGTAGTGCTGGAATTTTATATTTGAGGAAAATCATTTTAATATTCAGTCTCAATTTGGCAAAGAACCAAGCTAATTTTCTAAGACATGTGTGGGGCATCTTAATGGAAAAGAACGGCAGAGCTTATAAAGAACCATATGTGTGGAATGCTTATCTGTATCACTATAAAACAGGATTTCATTATCGGAATATTATAAAGGTGAAAGAAGGCAGATCCAGAACTGTGACTCAAAGGAGAAATCCTGGTACTGCTCATGTAAGAAACACTTCTCAACATGTGTGGGTGTTGCGCTTTAAATGATTTAAATAGATGTGTCCAGCTGCTGCTGAGGAGGAGCTGACACGGAGCAATGGCCGGCGTGGAGCAGATGTCTGGTGTGAAGGGACAGCGAGCTCTGCAGGCAGAGCGGTTCTCTGCTGGATAAGTGCCAGGAGGCTGATAGAGGAGGAGTGTGAAGAGCTGTCAAACACTGTTCAGCTCTCACACATGCTGCTGGACAGCTGTCAGTACTTTCAGGTTTGTCTTCATATTTAAACATGCAGCTATAGGAGCATATCATAGGAAGCATAAAGTCAGAGCTGTGCAGTGGTTTCCACTCAAAAACCTGCTGTTTAGCTCAGAAACTAGTGGACAAAGTGGAACCAGCACATTAGCTTTGCCATTGTCATACATCCTGTGGTTTTTATGTATTGAAGATTAGATGGCAAGCATTTAAAAATGTTATTTTAATCTTACCTGAGACCTCTGGAGAGGGCTGGGAGGAGAAAAAGGCATGAGGTTCTGTCTCAGTAAGTCAGGGATTCAGACTGACTAGAGAAATAAATGGATGATATAAAGAGTGAAAGAAAGAGATAAGATGGGGTTAATCATGAGAGATGAAGAGGAAAATGGATAAAAGTGGAAGGGAGGATGAAAGAATAAATAGACACGAGGGAGGATAGGCATAAATAAATGATGGATGGATGGATGGATGGATGGATGGATGGATGGATGGATGGATGATGAGGGAAGGAAGGATAAAGTTAGGAATGTTGAAAAATGAATTAATGACAGAAAAGGAAGACGAAAAAATAAGTAGAAGAATGAGGGAAGAGTGGATGGGTGAGGGAGATGAGAGGAAAGATAGAAAGATGAGTCAATGAGAGCATATGAGGGTGAATGAACGATGAGAGAGGGAGGATAGAAATTAAAAGATAAAGGAGGGAAGGATGGATGAGCGGAGGAGGAAGGATGGAATAAATGAATAGGGGAAGAAAGACTGATAAAAAGATGAGGCAGGGGAAGGTGAATGGGTGAGGGAATGGTGTGAAATGAAGGGATGCATGAAATAAGGAAATGGAGGATGCATAGATGTATGTGGGAGAAACAAAGATGGAATGATGCGTCAAGGAAGGATGGATGAGTGTAAAAAGGGAATAATGATGAATGGATGAATGAAAGCAAAGGATAGATGGATGGATTGACAAGGAAGGAAGGATAAGTGTGTGATGAAGAATGTATGAATGGATGTAGAAGAAAGGATGGATAAAGGGGGTGCAGGTGAATGAATGATGAAAGTGGGAGATGAATGGATTAGAGAAGATGAAAGGATGACTAGATGAAGGAAGGATGGATGAAGGAGTGAAAGGAGGTTGAATGAATAGAAAAAGGACAGATGTTTTAAAAAAACGGACACAAGCAGCAGAAGCTGAGCTGTTGAGGTGATGAATATTCACTAGGAACACTTGCTTCAAACATCCACCCTTCTCTTCTATAAGACCCCTCCACCCCCCTCGGCCCCTCAGGTTTTCTCCTGCACTGCAGTGGTTACAGAACACAGCCTTTCCCTCAGGTCGGGACTGGAGATGTCACAATGAGGTCTGCTGGATCTGACTGAGAGCCATCTGGCCGCAGGAAGCTGTCACATGAACCACAGTAATGCTAAGCTTTCCTTACTCTGTCAGAGGACACACTTATTTTCCCCTCCCCCATCCTTCTTATTCCCAAAGTAGACATAAGTTGACACATGATGGCTTACTGATAGAGACGTGTTGTCACTCTGCTCTCTATTTACTTAAAATCTACTTGTCAGTGGTGTAAATGGATGACAGTGCTCTGTATAAAGGTAACTGGCTTTCTTTAAGAAAATTATATCTTATAAGTTATATTCACTGCCTCAAAGTTAAGTTTGTACTAAAAAAAATTAAATAAAAGGATCAATGTGTTGTCCTTGGAGGTTGATGATAGTCAATCCTTGACACACTGTCCTAAGATACACTCGGTTATTCATGGCAGAGCATACCCTATCCATAAGGGGAAAATTGGAATTGCCGAATTCTCCAATCATCAATTTCCCCAATCTTTGAATATATATAGAAATGTGGAAACATTCAGGTATAACGTCATGTGACACATCTTCAGGTCATGACCTTTCATTTGCACTTGATTTGAGGTCAATGGGATAAATAGTTTCAGAGATATCCACCACTTTCTTGGCGGACCCCGTTCCCATAATCCATTGTGCCAAAATTGGTTTCGCTCTTCTGGCTACATTAAAAATATTGATAAACTAGTATTGTTTTAAAAGGTAATACTGCTTCAGAAAAAACTTAAAAATAACATTTTCATCACCCAAACAATGGAATCAAAAGAAAGAAGACAGAACGAAGAGATTTTTGTCTATTCAGAATGGCTAGATGACAGTTAAGAGCTGTTTAGCTCCGTTCACCACGATCAGGATTCAGGATGTGAAAAATGTGGGTTTCTTTTGGGTCTATTGTTGCTTCCATGTCCCAGCTTACTTTTCTGTTTCACTGAAATCTTTTTAAACTTCATCAAGTGACAGCTAGCTACAGCCTCCGCTGCTGCCTGTAGCAGCTCGATATTTACTTTGGCAAACTGCCTAAAAGTCAGTGTTTCTGGCAGCGATACACTGTAAATAGGATCCTGCAGCAGAGTATTTATGGTTTTATAGTCAATTTCCTTTTAATTAAGCTGTTGATCCGTGTTCATTTACTTCACTTTACTTTACTGCGGCCACACGATATATTCACTTCTGTGAATATATCGAATTAAATCGCCCTTCTAAAATGTGCTGTTTTCCATGCATTTAGCGAGGACCGGAAGTGGTGACCCGAACAGGTGTCATCACTTACGTTAATATGAAGGGTCTGCTGTGGACACGGTGGTAGAGCAATACCAGGATATTCTTCACGCTCTGTTCAGGGCTATAAAAATTTGGCTGTTTGTTCTTTAGTTTTGTCTTACCAGTGGACTCATGCTTATTGTCTTTGGAACCACAGATTACTGCTCAGCTTCAGTCAGCAACATTTAAAACTAATCAAGATGGAAATCTTGTTCGTATTTTGCACATCAAATTAAATTTTAACCGCCATATTAACACAGTAAGCAAACCAGTTTTACCACCAGAAAATATATCTAGAATATCTAGAAGATTATTGATGACTCAACGTGATTCAGAAAAAATCTTCATGCTTTTGTTTTCAGTTGGATTGACTACTATAATTCACTTTGTACTTGTCTCTCTTAAAAAATGGCCTTAGATATTTAATATGTGGCATCCCACAAGGCTCCATTTTTGCCCCCCTATTATTTAGCATCTTCATGCAATATAATAAAGATTGCTGCTGCAAGGGCCAAAGAAGGGAAATTTAACTTCAGTCATCTTGCTTGACCTCTATTTAAATCTTAATCTGAATAGTATTAATATCATACACATCAAGAATTTTAGTTCTTTTTAATACAAGGAAAGAAATAAGATGAGTCAAGTTTCTGACATGAAGAGGGAGTTTCTGTAGGATGAAGATTTTTGAACTAGTGATCAGAAAAGTGTTTGCCTAAACTATTAAAATAAGAAAGTAAGGGATAAATGAAACTATAAGTTCTGCCTCTGAATCTTTTCATCACCCCAGTTGATCTATTAACTTAAAAACTGCATCTTCCTCAACGATGACACCTAAAAATCTGCCTTATGGAAATTCAAGAGCTTCTGTTGACTCAAGTTCAATGGGAAACGCATCCATTGAATTTTTTTTATTTGATTTTTCAGCATCCAAATATTTTGTATTTCATTTAAATCATGCTGCATATTCAACTAAAGCGATCTTTGCATTTGCATATGCTGCATAATTAGTGTTCATCTGCAAACAACTAAAGACAAAATATGAGGTAAATAAAATTAATCTTAAAATATTGCTGCTGGTGTACAAAGCCATGAAGGGTTCTGTTTCAAAATATATTTACAGTATGACTTGTTGACATCACATAAGTAAAAAAAACATCTACAATCTTCTCGGACAAGTTTGCTTTCCATGTAGCTTTAGCATCCCTGCAGCCTTCCTTGCCACCTTTTCCCAAGCCCTTCATCTCTACAATGAATGGCCGGGGAAGGTCATTTCCAGCCCAAAATGTCTTCCCTGTAGTTGTGGAGTGATGACAGCACGTGAGGAGGGCAGGAGGAAGTAAGCCGTCACTTCAGCCATTTGGTGAAGATGGTCAGCAGTGAATATGCAGTGTGGTTGTGAGTCAGAGTGTGAGGTGATGTCTTCTGACACGACACCGAAAGGCAGAGGGCTGCAGCTGCAGTTCAGACAGCGCTGCACGAAAAAAAGCCCCACAGAACATGCTTTTTGTCTTGGCCAGAACCATGACATAGGCCGAGGGGAGGAGGATGAGCGGAGTCATCTGTCGCTTTGGCAAAACAGTCATTTCCATGACAAATGGTGCTCCGTGTGAGCTTTCCACAATGTGTTCTCTTTCTGTGGTGCTAATAGGCACCGTCTAGTAGCTCACCCAGTAAATCCGCTTTCCTCGTTTCCTTTAATGTGAGAGTGCTCTTCAAACTGATTGAGGTTATTGGGTTATAGAGATACATGTGCCACATTTAGTGTCATTTACTTGGTTTGTAACCAGTCTTTTCTCATGGAAAATGAATCAGCTGAAACGGCATCAAATAAAACAGAACTACTGAAATAATATCCATATATTAGAGCCCAATTAAGTTTCTGATCTCATTCACGTTTGATGTCAAACTCTTTGAGAGATGGTCAGACTAGCTAAAAATCAAGTGTTTGTATTCAAATCGATATTAACTGTGACACCCACCTGCCTTATCTTACACATATTTCCTTTGAGTTTCTTATATTACCCAAATATCTGTGTTTCCAGACCAAGCATGGCTTTTAAAGGTCATTGTTGTCACAGCCCAAACAAAAAGAAGCGTTCTTCCACATTTGGTAGTGAAGTCTTGTACAGTGTGTGTAAAGATGCTTTCCAAACACATTGTGAGCAGCAGAATGTAACAGATGTGCCAAAAGGATTTGGTTTAACACTTAAGGGCTTTACCATGTCTTTAAAGGTTAAATGTGTTGTTTTATTTTTATTTTTTCTCATTATAATTATGATTTTGGGTGACAGTTAACCGAATCTGCACAGGGCTGATCCAGGGCTGTGCTGCTTTCTTTGTCTTTGGCCAGCTGGGCTGCAGGAGCAGTAGCCTCTCACAGAAAATGTTAGATGAGTGTGATATGCTTTGTTCTGAGTAAACGTTATTATAAGCAAAAGATAGCCAAGATAATTGCGTACTACAAATGAATTTTCCGCAATTTGGAGAGATGACAGGCTTATTTTGTGTGAATGGAAGAGCAGTGTAGCGGGTCTGCAGGATAATAAAAAAAGGACCAGTAAATAGCTCCCTCATAATGGATGTGTACAAAATATAACCCCAACACATTGAAAGGAGAGATGGCTGCAAAAAGCCGCATTATTCTGTAATCTCTCACAGCCATGTGTCAGTTAATTCATTTTTTGAGGGGCAATGAAAGCCAACACCATTTTCTGCCAAGGAAAGAACTTTCTGTAATCTCACCTTCAAATACAAAATAGCATAAAGGCATTTCAATTCTAACCTTTTACTTATCAATACTTTGTTAAAAAAAACCCATATCTGCTTTCACCAAGTGAAAATTAGATAGATATTCTTTATGAAGCTGTAAAGTGCGAAAAAAATCAGAATGCAATGATTTTCTTAGTGTTTAACAAGCCATATTTTATCCGCAGTAGATCATAAACAGCATATCAGATGCTGAAACTGAGACATTTTACCATTTCGTGGAAAATGGTAAAATGGCAGCAACACATCCTTAAAAAGTTGGAACTGGGGCAAGAATAGGGTTGAAAAGCAACTAGTACTGATAAATTTAAAAGAAACTGGAGAAGCATTTGGCAATTAACGATATTATTGGTAATAGTTCAGTGATGTAATTGATTATATAAAGAGCATGTAACAGATGTAAAGCCTCTCAGATGTGAAAATTGACAGGATGGAAGGAGACTGAAAAATCTAAACTAAACCCAATTGCAGACACATTTAGGTTTAATTTTAGTTTGAACTTAAAATAGATTAAATCAAAAGAAAAAAATCCCAAAAGGCAAATCCCTGGATTAAATCCTGCTTCTTATTTATTCAAGGACATTTTTATTCCATGGCAGATTAAAAAGAAGAACAACTGTGGTTTTGAAAGATAATTTCCCTGTTTAATATATATATATATATATATATATATATAAAACTCACACTCACATGTCATAAGAAGCATCTAGATCGCTTGGTTGATAAGATGCAGCATCAGTAAGATGTGTTCATGTCTTTCTGGACCATTGATTCATACTCATAAAATGTCCATGAACTAGTTAATGGACTGATCCTTTATTCACAGTCTGATTCACTGAGGTTTAACCAAAGATGCTGAATCAATTTGAGTTTTTTCTTCCACATTACAGTTTCACATAAGAGCATTTCCACACCATGACTGTGACAACACATGCCAGCGTGTGTTGAATGAGTGGAAGCTTCACACCAGTCAAACAGCTTATCAGGTGGCCCAGATACCCCGCTCAGAGCACAACCGCTGTATATGTCCCTGTTTGTGAGGTAAAAACAAATAAAACATTCATGACAAGTGGTGACAGAGTTTATAATGCATCGAGTTTGGAAATAATTAGGATGTTTGGAAGGAGGAATGTTGAAGAAAAGACTGCAGAGTTGAATAAACAATAGCGGCTAACGGTTTAAGATGTAAGACGTACAACAGAGAAATGGTTGTTTACTCCATAAAAAGAGGTTTAGCAATGCAAGCAGGTTACAATATACAATGTAAAGAGCATATCAGCGCTCCTGTTAGTATTTTTGCCAGCATACAAGTTTTAATGTACTGCTAACTGTTAATGTTAGCAGCATTAAAATAAGTATTTCCCCCAAACTGAGAGGAGGTTGATCGGATTGTTTGTCTCATCGACAATGACTCCTCATAAGCAAACTCTACAGATATGTTCGTAAAAAGTTTAAAAACCAGATTTTTATGTAAGATTTTCTTTAAGGCGTTCTTCTGGCAAGTTAGCATGTTAGCTTCACCAATGAGAATAAAGACATCCATCCATCTTCTACCGCTAACGGGGTCGCGGGGGGGCTGGAGCCAATCCCAGCTACACAGGGCGAGAGGCGGGGTACACCCTGGACAAAAGAAGCTAATGCTAAATGCTATGTTGTGCTAGTCGAAAAAAAGTATTAAATGAGGAAATGCTTGTCATCAGATCATGATATACAGTAAAGAACTCTGAAAGATGTCTCAAATATCAGACAAGTTTGTGCCAATTCCGGGCTACTTCTGGTATTAATGGCTGAGTTGTGGCACAGGCAAGTATTGTTGTAAACCTGACTTGGATTGTGGCAAGTCTCCCATGAGCCACATGTGGTCAAAATGTCAACTTTTGGCCTGAACATTAAATATGGCAAATATTTTGTGGGACACAAACTGTCCTAATACAGGAAGCCTGTTTTTCTGTGGACCACATGTGGTGTGGCTGAGGTTTGGCAGCCAAATTCACATTTAGTCACAGCTGTAAGTAAAGACCAAATTTGAGCCAAATAAAATGCACATTTGTGCCAAACATTTTTTTCCAGTGTGGCTTTTTAGACAATGTTTGAGTGCAGAGTGGTGTTTCTTTCTAAATGCTAACTCTTGCAGTTATCCCAGTCATTAGGCCACTAGCTTTAAATTCTAAGAAATGCTCTCTAAATAGAATGAAGAGTAATATCAAATTAATTTTAGAATGTATTTTAGAAAATAAAGCGCTGCACAGTATGGAACTATTAACGTTCAGTTGTATATCAAGTTGCTAGTATATAGAGAAAGCCACCCACATATACAACAATACTGGACTGTATGTGTGATGTAGGAGCAGCTGTGTTGTAGGAACAATCATCTGAGACATTGAAGGCAATAAGTCATATTGTCTGATTTTAATGCAGATTTATATTCCCGGTGTTGGAGACCAAAAAGCCAAGGCCATAGAATCTGTTTGACTAAAATAGCCACTGCATAAAACATTGAACAGCATTTGGAGATACATTACTGGTTTGACAGCTTTGTTCTACATGACTGAAAGGTGTGAATATACAGCTATCATTGTACTATTTATAGTCTCTCTTGCTCACAGTCACGGCAAAAGAGCAGGTTGTCTGCACAAAGGCTGAGTACATCTACATTCAGCTCCTGTAGATACTTAGTACATCAAAGACAGCACTTCCTTACTCTGGTAGAATAGCAAAAGCGCCCATCAGATGATATTATTACTTTAGTTGTCTTATCTACAAGCTGTCAAATCCTGCATTAGAATGGAAGAAGTATGGAAATGAAAGCAATATGGATGGGCATTCATTCCCACAGCAGCTGCAAGGGGGAAATTATCAGCAACTGAGCACAGCCAGGATCTGAAATATTTTCATCTTTGGTATCCGTGCAGCGTATATTCATTGGTCCATTTTTTTATTTTTATGACTTTTTTTCAGCTGGATGGAAAGTTGTTGATAATCTGTTATCAACTGTATAGCAGCAGTCTTATGCAGTAAGACGTAAAAAAAGAGATATCTAAGCCAAAGAGTTGAATTTATGAAAAGCTGTGAAACGTTTAAGTTTTCACACAAATTTAACACATTCAGCTTCAGAATAGGAAAAAAGGGCAAGTACAAAAAGTTGTCACCAATCCTGAGAGGCACCCAAGGAAGAACAAAGATTCTCTGGCCACTTTTTTTTTCATAAAAACTTGCTTAATTCTTGGTGTCATAGATATAAGAAGATGAGATTTTGCTGCATATAGACGTGAATCATCACATTGTCGCTGCAGATTTGTCAGCAGCACATCCATGAAGAGGATCTCTTATCCTGCTGCCATATGATTGACTGATCAGATATTTCTGTTAACAAAGAAAAGAAGTCATGTGCGAGACTTTGTACTGTCATGAAGTTTATGGGTCCATTTTTATTACTGTGTAGTTGAAGGTACCCTTTTTGGTTGCATTACTTTAACATGAAATGTTCCCCATTGGTCTTAAGTTTTAGGACATGTTTCTGTTATATCCAATGGGGAAGCAATCCCAAGCTTATGACCAGTAGAACATTGCAGTATTTTTTTAGCCTTAGTTAAATGAAAGCTGTTCTTTCAGTGATTTAGACATGCTATATTTATTGTTTTGGACACTCCTAACCCTGCAGCACCTTTAAAGTGAATTGTCATTCTTATGCTGTTTGGATATTTTTAATTTTAAAATCTTTCATAAAAGACTTTTAGCCATAAAGGCTTTTACTCCCATAAAGATTTATTAAATGTGATAAAATGTCACCTGGGATAGTGAGAGACGTATTAAAAGATAACACAGTAGAAGTAATAAGAGAGTCCACATTGTTCATATGTGTACAGTATCATCTTTTCTGTGTATAAGTATAAATCTACCGGGACTTAGGAATGATTCAAAACTGACTTCTGGAGCATCATTTCCTGCTGGAAGGAACACCAGCAGCCTCCTAGCATGAACTTTAAACATCATGATAAGCTGCAGGGATCTGCAGACGGGGTCAAAGTGTGGGGGGTGTCTGCTATCTCTCATTTCCCCAGGAGGGGGGAGAGGGTTGACTGAGTCAGAACTGAGCTGACATGAGGCTTGTAATGGAAACAGCAGGAGATACAAATATAAGGTTTGTCTTTCATAAAATGTCAGAATTAACAGGATATGAAATTATGATCAGTGGGAAATTTTCATGTAATATGATACAAATTTAGTGAATAAAGTATTTTCCATGACAACGAATTAGAAAGTTGTTCCTTCTGAGTTGTGCATTATAAACAGTTGGTATGATTTCACACATATGTTAATAGTGAGAAACTATTTTAATTTATAAAACAGTAATAAATACATGTCCTTAATGGGTAAATATTCAGTTATTCTTATGATTACAGTACTATTTTTTTATCAGTTTCACTTATCAATTTATTTTTTGCATTTATTTTAGCAATTACAAATTTTAGTTGTGATTAATTGCAGACACTCATTCTGCAAACTACAGTTAATTGTGTTGTTAAATGCAAAATTAGTTTTCATATGTTTTTAAAGACTTTAAGCTAAAAAGCTGCTTTTTAATATTAATATTCATTATTACAGTAACAGTACAAATATCTCTTGTTGATCTAAGCAGAATAAGTGAGCACAAAAAAATGTAAACATGCCACATACAGAGAGGATTTTATTGAAGACAACATGTCCGTAATGTAAAACTGCATAGAGGGCATAATAAAAGTGGCAAGAAAAGTCTTATTCATCCATCCATACATCAATGTTGGGCTTGGGACTCAAGGTGCTGCAACAGCAGGATAAAGCAGTGGATAAAAAAACCAAAAGGAAACCAAAATCCAGATTTATTCATCAAATTTTCAGATCAAAACTACAAAACAGAAAACAGATATGCTGAGGGACACTTTTCTCCGACTGCTACATCATCCACATGTGTTTTCAGGGTCCTTTCGGGTCATTGTTTGATGCAGCAAATAGAGAAATCCATCCATCCATTTTCTACCGCTTATTCCCAAACGGGGTCGCGGGGGGGCTGGAGTCAATCCCAGCAGACAACAGGCCAGACAAATAGAGAAATAGTCAAATTTATTTGTATAGCACAATTCAACACAGGGCGATTCAAAGTGCTTTACAAAGCATTAAAACAATATAGCAAGAAAGAAATAAAAAAAAGAAAATGACAATTAAAAACTGTTATAATCATGTAGACAAAAAAAAGATAATGATTAAAAAAAATCATGATTAATTTAAGATCACAAAACATAAAAGCTTAAGGTGATATATTTTTTTAAAAAATGATTGAAATACAGAGTTTTTCAGCTGATCTGAGGCTTTCTGGGAGTTTGTTCCAGAAATGTGGGGCATAGAAGCTCAATGCAGCTTCTCCATGTCTCATCCTGATTCTGGAAACTGATAAAAGACCAGATCCAGATGACCTGAGGGGTCTGTTAGGTTCATACTGGGTCAAGAGGTCTCTGATGTATTTTGGGCCTAAACCATTCAGAGCTTTATAAACCAGTAACAGAACTTTAAAGTCTATCCCCTGACAGGCAGCCAGTGTAATACCACCGGAAACCCTGTTGGCAGTAGCTACTGAGCAGTATAACTAGTGTGCAACCAGCAAAAACAACAAGCCAGAAAAGAAGAAGAGGAGGAACAGGTGGAAGAAGAAGACCACGACAATGTGGACAACAACTGTATAGATGCTGAGAGATTATAAGGACAGGCTGTGTGAGTGTGTTGGGCCTTGAATTTTCGCCTCCAACCTGTCTCTAAAACTGATGTCAGAATGTGGGCTTCAACTCTTAACTCGGATTTGTCCACTAATCAATATATTAGCTTCACAGTCATGACGACATAAAAAAAATGCATTGGCATATGAAGGGCGGTGACAGATGCAAACATTAAGACAGGGAGGACTACGGGGAACACTGGGGTAACTGAAATGGGCAGTGATAACAAGGCGCTACACATACACAAAGAAAAGTAAGTGAACAATGGCTTAGCCATGTGGCTAGTACAGCAGGAAATTAAGTTAAGCTGGACAAGAAAAGCAAAGAAAAAGGACAGCAATTAATAGCTTTTTGAAACTAGTTTTAAGAATTGTTTAGTACCAAACTGTGTTCACTGAGAGTGACAAAACAAATGTAACTATATGAAGTAGCATGTTTAAGACAGATATGGATTCCTGAAAATGTCAAAAATACACATCCTGCTTTTTCCTCATTGCTAAACTTGACAGTTTGCTGTGACATCCTTGTGGAACCCACACAGAGAAGCAGACTCTGCAAACGTTAAATTTGGACTGAGAAGTACATTTATTTTGTTCCTCTGAGACCGTTGGGAGATCACAGATGCTTCTGTTCAGGCCTGTGGAAATCCAAACTTATGTAACAAAAAATATTGCAGTGCCGACCAAAGAATAGCAGACCACCAGCATGCATCAGGCCTCCAACTGAAGGCGGGGGCTGGGCTAATTTGCATGATATCTGCAGGGCAAAGCACTCCCCAGATGCAAAACTGATTAAAGAGTAATGTCACTCAACAACTTGAGGGCAGAGGGAAAAAAAGATGGCCGACCACCAAGCGGGACGATGCTGCTTTGATGTTCTGAAGACACAAGTGTGGAGGCGGCGGCTGCTCCTCTCCTTAATTACCCTGTCTGAATCCTAATGAATGTACACGAACATGAGCTTCTTCAATCTTATAGCACAGTCACACTTCTGATTTGCACATACACTGTGACTTTCATGCACCAGCACACATGATCAACGCCTGTACAACCATTTCAACTGTTGGAGTCCATCATTTTACATTTAAGACAGCTGTCTGATATTCCAGCAAGTTCAGCCAAATGTCAGACTGTAGTGCTCAGATATTAAGCTGTTTCATAGACAAATTTACATACACACAGGGCTAAGCACTATCACTGCGTCATGATCTGAACTCCGTCTCAGCCTCAGGGATCCTATATCCATCTCATAATAAGCCAATGTCACCCTTGTGTTACAGAACAGAGCAATTGTATTGGAATGATTATGTACCTGAAATCTCTTCATCATCCATCCAATTTTTAATGCTTGTCTAAG
Source organism: Pseudomugil tenellus (assembly GCA_037177515.1). NCBI lineage: Eukaryota > Metazoa > Chordata > Actinopteri > Atheriniformes > Pseudomugilidae > Pseudomugil > Pseudomugil tenellus. The sequence continues at coordinate 3,022,001 of JBAMHX010000027.1, read as the reverse complement.
GCAGGCTTAAGCGGGGAAGTCCTTCTCTCTCATCTTTCAACTCTTCTAGAGAGGTCTGGAGGCAATCCAGAAGCCAAAAGATCAAGATCCTCTTGCCCAGAGTTTTCTCCTGGTAGGACATGCCTGCAACACAACATCTTGCCTGCAACACCTCATTATGTAGGCATCCAAGAGGCCCACTTACCTGATGAACCTGAGCCACCTCATCTCTCTCACTGAGGATTAGGCGTCCTGAATGGCCGAGCTTCTCACCTCATATCTACGGGAGAGCCCAGACCCCTTGATGAGGAAACTCATTTAACCTCTGGTGTTTGGATTTTATTTTATTTCCTGTTTTGCTTGGGTGTGGCTTCCAGTTGATGATTTGATTGCTCATGTAGCTCACTTACTGATTGCTCCCTCCTTTAATGATTGGATGTGCTCTTCAGTCTGCTGTTCAGCATTTTGTTGTTTGGAGTTTTCATACCTTTTCAAGCCATTCAATACCCCCTTCCAACTTTGCACGCATCCAATCCCATCAGACACGGTTCTGTCTAATCAGTAAATCATTAATTTACTGCAATTTCACTTTTGTGTCTTTGTCTTGTATCCTGGTTGTGTTTGCAATCTTATTCATTTGGTTGTTACTTACAGCTTGTGACAAGAATTGATGGTATGAGCAGAGGTTGAACTGTAAATCAAGAGCCTGTCTTCTTTGCTCAGGAGCTCCACAGACTGGTGATAAAAAAAGTTCATATTATCCTCATACAGGCTGTATATGCATCAAGTGCTGATTCACTTAGTGTGTCTACAATAATCTAAAACCCCAAAAATCCCAACTAGAGGTCTGTCGGCCCAAGGTGGACCTTTATATGAAGGGATGATCATTACAAATGGTTCTGTGATGATGGGTAGTATTTCATTTTATCCCAAATGATTGACTGTCTCAGATGAGTGATGTCCTGTCATCCTTTGTCTAAATCATCTCCTCCACTGCTGAACTAGCACAGATAAAAAAGCTCAATGATTCCTTCACTCTTCTTCACCGTTTAACACGTTTACTTCTGCAGACATTGGCACTGAGTTGGAGGTGATGGAACGCCGCCCACAGAACAATTGAGTCAGGGCATCAACAACAAGGTGTCATCACCACATCCATACCCTCAGGAGTCAATTTCATGTGTTATCACAGATATTGATTGTTTATTAGATGGAATTTCTTCACTCTCAGTCCACATGAATCTATCAGGAGTTGAAGACTACATGGATGAAATTAGCTCTGGGCGCCCCACAACTGTTCTGCTAGTGTTAAAACGGATCTGCGGCTCAGGATAACCAATAAAAGTAGGCTAATGCTTGGTTGAGCAAAATGTCTGTGTGCTCTTTGCCTCTTGTTTTGCTGTGAAGGTCAGGTTTCTCATTTCCCTTGATTGATTTTTGAAGTGAAGGTTAACATCAGAGTTACTGATGCATTTCACGCTGGAGTTGACGGTAGATCGTAGCTGGAAAAGCACCAGCTGTTGAGGTTTTCTCTTCTAAACCCAAGAACATGGTGATTCTCTTTCCTTCTGATCTCTGCTAATCTTGTTTAGCCTGCAGGACAACCTCTATTTCCTGATTCTGCAGGAAATGCGTTGTATCACTTTTTTTCTCTGCATCGGAGTGTTTTAGAAACATCTTTGTCTTCTTTTTTTTATAGTCACTTCCAACAGTTAATTTATTTAAATTTCTGTCTATTTCTGTCCTGGATCAGCACTTTTTTCTTTCTACATATTTATATCAGTTGTCTCCAAACTATTGTCCTCAAGAACGTCCTTCATGAAATGACCAAAAGCCTACGCATCCCCCCACCTGTCTTTCATCGAAACAATGCTTGGTTAGACGTTTTTGTTAGCTGCTTCTCACCATCGATGATGAATTTAGGTTGACTAATTTCTTTTGATAAAACCAAAGTCACTAACATATATTCATACTTTTTTAAAATAAGAGGGAATCATCATCTGTTCTGTCTTTTTTTATTGACAGTGGCAAGTTTTCAGGCCTCCAAAATACTTGTGTGAATGTCGTACTAAAGTAATAATTTAACTTAAAGTCTGAGTGCACTCTTTCTTGCTTTTCGCGTATCTTCCTCCACCACCAAATTTAAAAAATGCATCAAATTGCAGTCATGGTCTGTAAGATTTAGGGGTTGGACAGTGGGCGGGCTTATAATATTGATTGATAAACAGTAGTTCAGTGACTTGCAAAAATGAAAGCGATACAGATTAAAAAGGCAGGAATGCCACAGAGCAGTCCCGTGGAAAGCTTTTTCCCACTTTACACACAAATCACACTGGCTTTTAACAGCAAAAACCACTGGGACCACCTTTGCTGTTGTTGGTCAGGGAGCCATGGTTTGGAACCGATGATCTACTGGAAGCTATTGATTTGTGTGAAAGTAATATGGCCCAGTTCTTGTCCCGTCTTAAAATTGTTTTCAGAAGTAGTTCTCCAATAGTCTTAAAGAACTTTCCAATGTCCATCGTAGACGCCAGGACTCCCAGTAGGAGTCATTAGTCTAGCATACTGGTTTTACATGCAGCTCTTGTGCCAGGTGGAACATCTCACTCTTCTCCTCAAAGGTTTTAGGGAAACTGTTCACAATGCTTATATATTCCAGGTTTTTAGATAACTCTTTGAGCATCACCTTGTCGATGGAAAACATCCTACTTCTCCTTGACTTTGGGTTTTTTTCCATACATGCAACAGAAGAAACTTGAAGAAATTATATGTTTTATGTAAGACGGGTTGTTGTTCTCAGTTGTATGTTATTTTTCTACACAGCAGTGGTTCATCCTTTGAAATATGATCCAAGAAATTAGAGGGAGTCTATTAAGCCTTAAACTGCAGGTGTAATTAAAATGATAATAATGAGATTATTAGTTGTTAAATTACAGTTTCTCCACATGTGCCAAAGACTAAAGCAAAAAAACACAGTTGCGTCTAACTTGTGACCCTAATGGACTATGAGTTGATGAACTCATTTTCACATATTACTAATCCATCTCCATGGATTACTATTTTTACTATTTATTACCAGACAAACTATGTAGTTACACATGTATGTAAGTAAATCTATGTATTTGACAATGTATTAGAATTAATATAATTATTAATAAAAGTTTTCTTTAGCCTTTAGGTATTTATTGTCTCTTTTTTGTGTTTAATTTCTCTGTTGGGGAGGGATATCATGTAGGTAGGTCAGCTGTTAATTCTTTCTGTGGGCCAACATCAGAGAAAATTTACATTTCCAAGCAAAAAAGGTAAAACATTCCTTGTTACTGTAGATCAATTTGTAAATCAAAACCTCTCCCGCTAAAGCCTGTTTTGAACCGAGTGTGTGTGTGTATCTGTGTTGCATTAGCGGCCTGGTGGCCTCGTCATCTGGCTGCTTCACGTGCGTCTGGCAGATCTGTGGGGGTTGACTGGTTAGACCCTGATGGATTTAGTAGCCAGGAATTTGGAGGACAGATGGTTTGTGGTGAGATGACGGTAGTGGACTGCAGTGTGTTTGTGTGTGAGTGCAGCTGATGAACAAGTGGATTTAATGCCTTGTGACCCAGATCCAGCCTGTGTGTCCACTGTTCAGAGCTGTAGCAGAGGCTTTGTGAATAGCACAGCGTACACACATCATTTAGCGGCGTCCGCTGCCCAAATATGCAAACACTCTGGGATGTAGAGCGATACGAAAAGTCAACAAAACTGGACAGAACCATCGCCTCCCAACTCGGACAAACTGTCACTCCAACAGACTCCTCACCACAAACCATGCCACAGTGGGTGGATTTACCACACACACGCTTGATACCTGTGACTGCTGTCACACATTATACACCCCTGAAATATGCATTTCATCCCTCGTGGAGGAGTAAAGGGAAGGGCAGAGCAGAAAGCTTGTTAAGCCTCACAGATCCACCGTGGCTCAAGCAGCCTCCAATTTCAACCAGTTTCCTTCTTTTTTCTTTTTTTCTTGCTCCCTGTCTGCCATTTCTGTAGATGACAGCTGTGAAGTGTTCTGAGGACACCCAGGATGCATCTCACATGTAAGCACGTGGAGAACTGCCATGTTCTGAGTCTTTATCAGGGTTAAAGGACTGTTTCACAAATTAACAGCTGAATGAGAAAGGAGAGGAGCAGGGTAGATGATGAAAGCCTAATCAAAGGAGACAACGGAGGATGAAAGAAGAGGTTGCTCCTTCATTTATGCATTCATTCATTCAAATCTGTAAATCTGTCTTAATGGATTGAAAGGGAATGCTTTGAGGGAAAAAAAGGCTCCCCTTGACACTTGGGCATTGTAATTTAGTTTTTTGTTTCTGTGTGGTTATTGCTGAATTAGGCTACATGTTAATGATCGACATCACTGGGGAGTAAGGAATAAGGGAAGAAAGAGTGATAAAAATATAGAAAACTTGGTTGGGGTCCAGGCCTTTGGGGGTGGGGGTGGGGGGGTGGGGTTACCTCCGGGTTCTTGGGGCTTTGGGCCCTTTGCCCTGCCTGCTCTGGGTGCCCTGGGGTCCTCAATTACTGGCCTGAGCCCGCCGGGGTTTGTTCCCCGGGCTGCGGGGGCTCTGACCGGGACCGCCTTGTCCCACCTCCTGGGTGGATGGTGGGCTGGTTCTGGGGTAGGGTGGCTAGGGTCCTTGTTTGGGACTGCCTGCCGTTTGTTCTGGTCTTGTGGACCTGGCCTGCCTCGGACCTTCTGAGTAGAGGGGGATACCTGAGCATGTTCAGTTTCCTGTGAGCACTTTTTCCACTTTGTATGTTCTGCATCATGGCACTGCTAGCACCAATCTTTCCTATGTATGTATGGGCTTCAAATTTTTATTCTGTTTATGTACAGTATGTATTTGTATGTGTGGTTAGATTGTGGTTCTCTTTTGTGGTATGTATATATGTCTCTTCTTTCTGTATTGTTTGTTTTCTCCTTTCTCCTGTTTTCTTGTTCTTTTTCTGTCCCCTCCGGTCGTGTCCAGCAGCGCATGGAAATCTTGACAAAATGATGTAACCAAAATAACGAATTCAGATCATCAAGAGGAACTTTGTATATACATATATACATATAGATCTTCTTGACAGAGCAAAGTTGTTCAGCAAGACACAACAGACACATTATCTGTCTGTTTTAATGCTGGACAAGTTAATTAAAAAAAAACATTAAACGGCTCGGACATGTGGTCAAGATACTTTCTGGACACCTCCCTGGTGAAGTTATTCCAGGCACATCCCACTGGGAGGACACCCAGAGGAAGACGTAGAACACTCTGGAGGGATTAAATCGTTCAGCTGGCCAGGCAAGGCCATGTGATCCCCTGGACATGTTTACTAATGTGGCTGGGTAGAGGGAAGTCTGAGCTTCCTGGCTAAAGTAGCCCCCCCCCGACCTGCCCCATGGTAAAAAAAATGGATGGATAGTAATCTTCCAGTTGTTATCCACCAATTACATGTAATATCATATAGGGATCAGACTGTAGTTGATGAGCGTAATATATAATAATGTTTTATCCGCCTTACTGTGGGTAGGCAGGTTGTGCTAGTAGTTTAGCTTTGTGGTCAGTGCAGCATTTGAGTGATGTGTTTTATTTATTATCCAGCAGCTGAATTCAGCTGGGCAGAGTCGTGGATATGATGAATGTAGTCGAGAAGATGTTAGTTAGATGGTTTTGAAAAAAAAAATTTCATTTACTTACACTATATTGCTAACAGTGTTGCCATTACATACACAATAACTGTAATCACGTCTCATTCTTAATCTGTAGGGTTTAATGTGGAGCTGGCCCACCCTATGCAGCATGCATCGTGTCTTCTAGGAAGGCTTTCCAAAAGGTTTAGGATGATGTTTACGGGAATGCTACGGGAATTGACCAATCCCAGAAGCATATTTGTGAGGCCAGGCTCTGATGTTGGATGAGGAAACCGGGCTTGCAGTCTCCCCTCAAAGATGTTCTGGTGAGTTGAGGTCAGGACTCCAGTTAGATTGCTCCACACCAACCCAATTCATCCATGTCATTATGGGCTCTGCTTGGAAAAACTAATTCAGTGATTTTGAGGGATGTCTCAAACCATTCTATAAGTTGGAGAGAGGTGGTGGGAAAAAGGAAATAGTTCTCAATAAGACTGACATGCAGGGTCTGATGTTCACAACATCACCATTTGTGATAAAATATGATCATACAAATTTACAATTTATTGTCTAAGCTGTATTTTTACACTGTCTCTACTGCATGAAGCACATTTACCAAATAAAGGTTGACAGTGTAGCCTAAAGGGCAAAAAATCTCATGTGAAAGTATTTATCAAACTGTCAGCAGAGTTTGAGAAGTTAACCTTGAAATTGAACAAAGTAAAAGCTCTGTTTCATTATGATCATATAAAATATTATGAACTTGTTTTTATAATGTCAATAAAGCTTTAGCTTTCCATTATGATAAGTTATATCATCATGAAATGCAAATGTGTCATCACATCATATCATTTTATGTTTCTCAAAGCTGCAGCAAGACATATGGAAATCTTTGGATGTGGGAGCTAAATAAGGAAAAAAGTGGCACTTCAAAAGAGACTCTCTTTAAAAAAGGGTCTACATTTCAGGAAATAATTAACTGAATATTAGACCTCAAGCAGTCGCCTCATTTAAAAGTTCAAATGTATCAATTTAAAGAAAACATTTCTTTAAAGCCCGATCAAGGAAAAACTGGGAAGAAATATAGAAGTTTTCTTCATTTGAGTATTTATTTGGTCTTTTTTAAAAAAAATCTGAAATCAATGACTAAATCAGTACAGTGTTGTCTGCTGCTTGTTTCTAATAGGAGACATGAGATCTTGTAAGATGTTGTAAAACAGGGTTTTGACTAAATCTTCTACCATAAAGTCATGAAAAGGTTCTCAGAAACTAGATGGATTAAAATGGATATATTAGGCTTTATAGGATTGTATACAATACTCACAAAAAGATATGTAAATGAAGCTTTCAGAATTAATTTATAGAACCTTTAAAAAGTTGACGTTACACTGATAAAATATTATAAATGTAGTAAATCTAACTAAAATCATGGAATGGAAATTCCATCCTTGAAAACAATTTTGCTGCATTTCCATCAGTTTTGATTTGCAGGTGTTTTCACCGAACCGTGTTTAGAGCAAAATTATGCCATGTAACCAGAGCTTTTCAAAGCCATTCTCTCTCATTTGTCTTTCTAATTCTTTGGAAAACTCTACATTTCACTGCTGTTTGCTATCACGAGTCACAGTTATATTTTTCTCTTTGATCATTTGTAAAAAGATTTCCCTTCTCTTTCTCTGTCTAGTCATATCGCACCATTTTTACCTGAAACAAACTGCTCAGGTGACCCCCCACGTCACGTCCAGTAAATGTGGAAGATGTTTTTCCATAAGTTGACATACTATATTGAAACTTCTGAAAATCTGTCATGACAGTGTAAAAACTTGTTAGTGATATTTAAGATTTTTTTTATATTCTGTTAGCAGATTTTCTATTGCAATATTTACGTTTTGTGCAATTTGAGTGGTAATAAAAACAAAGCTAGTGTGTCAATAATTGACTTTTATTAAGTGTAATCTTATGATATCCAAATATGAACAGCATGATGAAGGTCTGTTTAGATACTAGTTGTCATAGAATCAGAACATTTAATAGTGACTTCTTTTGTGTTTTTTGTATTTAATAATCATGTTAGAGAACAGCATTTTATCTAATACTGAAATACTCAAAAGTTGTACATGTACTTTAGTTTAGGGAATGTCATAGTTTATGACAAAGACATGGTTATACCATGTCAAGCTGGTAGTAAGAGACCCAAAGTGGGGAAAGAAATCCTAAAGTGTAGGTCTGTTTGCTCTAAATTATGTGGATAATCCTAAAATGTGAAGGAAAGTCATAATATGCACAAATTGTGGAAAGCTGTTCTGACAGTAAAAGGTGATACCTTCATAGTATTTAGTAATTTTGAGAAAATGTAGCTATTTAGTTGATGTGTAGCAGTCCTAACCAGCGAAGAGGCAGAAACCCATGGGGCAGCAAAAAGCCAGGGAACCCACATTGCATGTCAGTGACATTACAGTTATTGGCTTAATTGTGGCTTTATTTTTGGATGTACACTAGATAAAGAAAAGAACCAAAAAGAAGAAGAAGATTTTATTGGACATTTTCGTTTTGAAACAAAAAGAGTAATAAAACATAAAATGTTATTCATTGCTTTCCTAATTCCAATCCGCATCAAATCTATACATGCAGAGTGAGTAAGCTTGGAAAAGTCTCGCATTAAACTTTAGCGGTGAGGACGTGAATCAGCAGTCAGAGAATAAATAAAGAATGACCAAAAAACGACTTGTAAACCTGTTTATATTTTTTAAGAAGGAGAAATGGCCAAAATAGCTTTCATTACTCACAGAGACCCTGTTAATGAAACATTTCAAGTCGAGTTAAGTCACTTGCTTTATTCACCCACTGTGCAATACCTAGCATGCTGTACCAGCATCTTTCCCTGTATGCAGTGCCTGTAGTGTGTACGGTTGCTTGTGCCTGTGAATTGTTTGTGCAGTTCTGCAAGCTGTGCAAATGTCTCCCTACGGATGTCAAATAGATGTTAATTAGCTCTGCAGAATTTAATGAACATACGCTGGTGGATGAGTGAGGCAGCGCCTCGGCTGGATGGATGTGAAACCAATCTCACTTCTCTACAGTTGAGTGGGGTGCACTGCAGCCAGTAGTCTATCGTATGCACAGAATTCCATTTTGTACCTTATATGCTGATGGCTTTTTCTCTGCTTATGCATCCCAAAAGGTAAATTTATTGTTGTAAATCTGGGAAGATACTTTTGTTTGCCATTTTAATCAGAATCAGGGGAGGAAATGGATACCACAGTCATCTACATCAGTCTAATTACTGGAAAACTCCTAGTACAAAACTCCAGATGTAGCAGATGTTTATTTGTCGCTGGAATAAAAACAAGGAGGTGTTCTTGCTTTTCTATAAACAATTATTTCCATATTTTCATTATTTAGCATCTAAGATATCATATATGTAAGGTCTGTACAGTTAGAATAAAAATAAGGAGGCATGGACAATATGCCAGAGTAAAACAGCAATCTTTATGTCCTGCTCTAAACTGCTGACTGGGACACCATCAGCATTTTGAACAGTTATACTCTGTCTCCATTTCTGCTACTTTATGTATGAGCATTTAAAAGTTCCCCCTTTATGACCCCAAAACTTTTCTAAGTAACATCAAAGTGTAGATTTATGACACAAAAACTTCCAGATGATGAAAGCGCCCCACTTGTTACCACAAATAGCTAATACTCAAACCGTGTGCCTATAATTTGATGCATTTTTGCATGTAGAAAAGATGTGGAGGACTTTTGACTCTTTCTAGTTCTGATGCTCAATTTGTCCAAATGCATTGAGTTTCTGCCATGTGATTACCTAATTAGGCATCTAGGTTGAAAGATACATAGGACAATGTCCTCTCTTAGAAAAGAACTGATAAAAAAATAGTCTGATAAAGTGGACAGAAGCCACAAAGGTGATTGTATCAGCACCACATATACAGTATATAAAGAGGTCCTGCCTCCAGCTATATTCTGTGATCCTATTGCAGCAGTAAGTGCATAGTAATGAATAAAGTTGTGCCATTAAATAGCTAATTAGTCACAGCAGGACAAAACTTTAAAAGCATGTGTTGTTTTACATGATCAATCGCATCATTTGGTGCCTCTGTTAATAGATTGTGGAGACTAATGGGCAACGAGTGTGTTTAGTTGTGTTAGATGGAGTAATATACAGATTTAAACGTCTCCTACATACATGCCTGATCTGTGGAGACAGACGGCAGCTCAGCTGACCACAGCAGCCCAAGTGGAAAAACAGAGGATGCAAAATAATTGTGACATTTGTCGTTAACAGTCATTATCACGCAGTTATTCAGAGTTTGACTCATTTCTCTGTTTTCATTTATAATCTGTCACATTGTGAACTTTTGATGCACCAGCTGATCCACTCTGACAGCTGTGATATGTTTGCTTCAGCTCTGCACCATCACTTATGGGAGGACATCACCAGGCACACCATCAATGCCTCCTTTCTAATTCCTGACCTCAGTGTTTGACTTTGTTGAAATTTTTAGCACCTTCCTTCATCCTTGTATGTGTTTAAACTGGTTTGACTTGTGCTGTTATCTGACAAACAGGAAGATCTCATGTAGTAACAGCTTAGATCATTCCCTATGATAACTAACACAATATTTAATTAAAAACTTTTTTGTGATTTCTCTATATGTGAACATTTGGTTTGTTTGGAGATTAAATAAAACCCAGTTCAAAACATTCAATTTCAGTGTAATTATATTTATATTATATAAACCTTTAAGCCTAAATAGTCTTTTCTTTAAGACATATTTATTTTATAGATTCCAGATTGTTCATATAATACGCAATGCATCCTCACACACCAGAGTAAGTAATGGAGTTCCCCAGGGTTCTGTACTTAAACCTATACTTTTTATTGTATATATGTTCCCATTCCAAAATATTATTGGACAATCTATACTGAAGTGGAGGAGTTCAAGTATCTCAAGGTCTTTATCATAAGTGAGGGATGGATGGAATGGAAAACTGACAGGCGGATCAGTGTGATGTCAGTGTGATGTGGACTCTGCTAGTCCTGAGCCAAAAGGTGAAACCATTGATTTACTGGTCAATCTGCAATTCTACCCTCATCTACAGTAACAAACTGCAGTAACCAAGAAAACTAGATTGTGAATATAAGTGGGTGAAATTAGTTTTTTTTGGCCGGTTCCCCTTGTTCTCACAAAGATGGGGTGAGATGCTTAGTCATATGAGAGGGGCTCAGAGTAGAGGAAGTACGTGTCTGCATCGAGAGGAGTCATATAAGGTATCCTGAGAATGTGGTTGGGATGTGTCCTACCAAAAAAAGAGCCTGAGGAAGATCTAATATATGCTAAAGCAACTGCCTGGGAATGCCTTTGGATGCCATCGGACAAGTTGGCAAGCATGACTGGGGAGATGGGGGACTGGGATTTCATGCTTAGGCAGCTATGATAGGACTGATAAAACCACGGATAAGCAAATGGATGGATGGATGGATGGATGGATGGATGGATGGATGGATGGATGGATGGATGGATGGATGGCATCTCTCTCAGTTTGTCAGAATTAAGTCTCTTTGTTTTGACTGTGGATGGTGTCGCAGATAACATTGGAGGGGAAAAAACATCTTAAGAAGAAGAGACCAGGAAAACCATTCCTAGGAATGATCTCCACATGTGTGATTTCAAATTCAAAAGCCCTTATATACTTGTCCAATGCTGAGGTAGTACTTGTCTTTTAACTTCCTGCTTTCATTTCCACTTGAGATAAATTCAGATGAAATACTTGCTGCAGAGAGAGAAATAAGAAAGGGTTCATTGTTGTTGTAAATTTGGCAGCAAGATGAAATAATCCACTGCCTTTAAAGAAACTGACTCTTACAGCTGTATTACATAAGGCAAGGCAACTTTGCAATTCAGCTAGTTTCCCTTTGTTATAAAAAGTCTTCAATAAACAAGTTTAAGACTTGTGCAAAATTTAGATTAATCTTTATTTAACTAAAATTATTTTTTAATGACAGCCAATAACAAACTCATTTCATGACATAATCAGCAAAATCAGTCCAATCCTTAAGTCTGCAGCCCAATCAAAAGCCACTTAAAACAAATTCATTTTATGAGCTACACAGGTCCAGTTCATAAAAACAGAGCTCATATCAGAGTCAGGACGGATGGGTCACCATAACTCTAAGCCAGAGATACCCACTGAGAAAGAAAAGAAACCTAAAGTATAAAGAAAGTAAAGACAGTAGAAAGGACACTCATTCTGTATGTACCCTAAGAATATCGGCCTGCAGTAACTCAATTAAAGGGGTTAATAGGGGTCATCAAGCCAGCTCTAACCATAAGTTATCAAAAATGAAAGTTTAAAGCCTGATCTTAAAGGTAGAGAAGGTGTTTCATATGTGATTTAAAGAATACAGCCCTGCTCAAAACTAACTTTACTTTTACTTTACTAACGACACTTGGGGTATTGGAAGAATTGGTGTAAGCTAGTGTGACTGTAACTAGAATAATTATTTGGTAAGATAGCTTTTTATGTCTTTGTTTTTCCAATGCTTTGTACCTAGCAGAATATCTAATGCCTTGTCAAAACTCAGCAAGATCTTTATGTCTTTAAAGGAGGTCCATTGGTTCCTTTGGTTTAATTGGCTTCATAGGAATATAAAACTGGGTATCATCTGCATAAAAAGAAGTGGATTGGTACAAAACCTGTCCACTGGGTCAAAAACTTCTCATCACTAGTAAAAAAAAAAAAAACTTACACCATCAAATGAAGTTTCTTTAATCCTCATGAAAAGTTCTAGTTACTTAAGAAATACATCATGGTTGACTATTCTAGTCCAGAAGATGATAAAAATATATCAAGCTGACTCAGCAATACCAAACCTTAACAACTCAAGCCAACTAAAAACTTAAAAGACATAAAATGATAAGAGATTGTGGCATGAATGATTTAATCATACTGAAGACATGCACTGACTCATAGCTCTCTGCTCCTGGAACATCTTGTGCTCTAAGCTCAGACACTTGGCATTCATCCGGGTCACCGTTCACTTGGCCATTTTTCTGTCATATGTGTCAGTCATGCAGCTTAGCTGTCTGCTGCAGCTCTCCAACATAAAACTGTCCTCATTAACATGTTGTGGCATTTTGATAACACTCAAAGTATCTTCAAGACTTTCTGAAATTTCATTTGTTTTAGCTCAGATGTTTTGTTCTGATTAGCTGCAGCTACTGGGGGGCAGCACATTGCTATAATACGGTGGAAGTTTCTTCTCTTTCTATGACAACTTAGCTCTGACATGTTGGAAATTATGGCTTTTTTATTCAATCCCTGTACCAGATACAGACTTGGATTGAAGACTGATAATGTCTTCACCAATGTACTGTCCTCATTCCTTGGTTTTATGCAATTCTCCTCTGATATTTTGTTTTGGAAAATGCATACATGCATTTGTTCTATTTGAAACTATCAGGGAACTTAAGGATTTGCAAACCAATGCACACGAGAGCATAGACCTATCCAAATTTTTATATGAACAAAAAGAAGAGAAGTATTTTCCATGGGAACATTTTTAAAATGGTTTGTCAGATTTAAACTTTTTTTCTGCTTACATCCATTAGACATCATGAAAGAAAAGTTTGAAGGGTTAAACCCAACCATCAGCAGGTCTGACAGGTTGTCCTCTGCAAAAAAAAAAAAAAAAAAAAAAGCTGGTGAAATCAATCAGGAAAGCTTTTCATTAGATGTCCTGCCTCAGTGCTGTTCAGTCCCCATGGCTCTCTTTCCACTCTGTGCTTTGTCATGACTGACCTACATTGAGCTCTCTGTCAGTGAAAGCAGCATTTATACAGAGAGAGTAGGGAGGGGATTTAATGCTTTTACCCCCCCGGAGCAGAGGCTGCTTCTGTTGCTGCTGGGTCTGTGACAGCCCTGAAAAACTATATAACAAAAACAAATCAACTCATCTTCCACTGTTTTAGGGCCATCTTGCTGGTGCAGGTTGGAGCCTCTTTCTCTATCAAAACGGTCTTAATTCTTGGAGTCATGAATTGAACAAAGTATGGGAAACATTCCTCAGAAATTTTTCTCCATATTGACATGAAGCATCACACAGTTGCTGCACATCCATGATGAGAATCTCCTGTTACTCCACATCCCAAAGCCACTCTGCTGGATGAAGATCTGGTGACTGTGGAGGTCGTTGGAGTACAGTGAACTCATTGCCACATTGAAGAAAGCAGATTTGGGACATGGTGCTTTATCCTGCTGGAAATATCCATCACAAGATCCTACATAAAGGAATGAATATGTTGCTTAGGTAGGCTGTGATGGTCAAACCATGTCATCTTGGTTGGAACCGGTACATGCTTTACTTCTTGTTGCCTTTCTGTCATCTCCAACCAGTCATTTTCCTCTGACATCAATAAAACATTTTGCTCCAGAGAACTGCTGCTCACTGTTTTCTCTTCTTCAGACAATCCTCTGTAAACAGATGGTATGCGTATGAAATTTCCCAGTAGATCAGCACTTTCTGAAATACTCAGACCAACAAACATGTTACGTTCGAAGTCACTTAAATCTCCTTTTCTCCTCTCTCTGGTGCTCTAACATCATCATCTTCACAATGTCTACATAGCTAATGTTATTGACTTGCTCTCATGTGATTGGCTGATTAGATATCTGGGTTACCAAGCAGTGGAACAGGTGTATCTAATGTAGCAGATATTCATAAATAGGTTGCTTGTTGTCATGGCACTAAAAGACACTTGTCATCTGTGATGTGCATTTCATACAATATTTTGTCCTTTAAGCAATAAACTCAAAACAATAACAATATCACCACTGGCCAAAATCCCATAGCTTTGTCGCAATTTAGGGTCAGTAGGCTACGGTTAGCCAAACGTTAACTTCAGTAAAAAATAATTCTGGTAAGAGGCTGTGGAGGATCCACCGCATGTGGACTTTGTTTTATGCAAAATGAAGTGTAGATTGGTAGGTGGAAGATAAAGGAAATGTGTGCTTCGTGCACCACCACGACGTGTGTAGTCGATGAAGCCGCACTTCGAAGTGCACAGATATTGGCTCACAGCTCTTGTCGTCGTCTCTATATCCATCTCACTCTTGGCATTTTTTTTTTTTTTTTGTCTTGTCCAGCATAGAGACAGGCAGAATGAGGATCTGTCCGCTATGTTATGCTGAGCAAA
>JBAMHX010000027.1:2991921-3007045 GCA_037177515.1 Pseudomugil tenellus | reverse complement strand
ACTCACCCCCCCATACACACTGTCACACTCACACATGTGCAGTGACACAGTGACCCACCAACACAAACAACTCCCCCACCCTGCATCCCCTATACCCACACACACTTATCCTCCCAACTACTCACTCTTGGCATTTTTAACAAAAGCAGTTACCCAATCAGGTCGATCTTTATGGAAACATGCCCAGATAAGGTTACACACACAGACAATTTTAACGACATTATATTAATTTATGATTTTATTATGATTTTTGCTATTTGTTGCTGTTTTTCTCTTCATTACAACATCTGTAATTCTTTGATGTTTTTATGCGAAGCAGTTTGAATTGTCTTTTACATGAAAGGTGGTACACAAATAAGCTTGCCTTGCCCCGCCTTTCCTTGCCTTTCCTTGCCTAGCCTTTTCTTGCCTTTCCTTGCCTTGCCTTGCCCTGCCCCACCTTTTCTTGCCTTGCTTTGCCCCGCCTTTTCTTGCCTTTCGTTGCCTAGCCTTTTCTTGCCTTGCCCCGCCTTTTCTTTTCTTGCCTTGCCTTTCCTTTCCCCGCCTTCTCTTGCCTTTCCTTTCCCCGCCTTTTCTTGCCTCGCCTTTTCTTTTCTTTCCTTGCCTTGTATTGTCTTGCGCTGTCCTGCCTTGTCTTGCCCTGCCTTGCTTTGCTTCGCTTTGCCTAAAAAAGTTTTATTACCAATGTTTTAGGTGTAGTGGGTAACTTGTAATGCTCAAAAAAGTAACATTGTTATTATAACCGGTTACTTTATAAATCGGCACCCTAACACTGATAATAATATCGATGTTATTTCAAAAAGTGTGTTTATATAAAGTGAATGTAGGACTTTAGCTTCCCAGTGAAGGTTCAAATGAGCTGCTTGTTGGAGCTCTTTGCTCTCTGAGTGCTTTTCTGGTTTAAACATGGCATCATACTGTAAAAATCACTGGGCCACAGTGCTTAGAAATTCAGGAAACTATTTTTGGTCTCAGCTAAGGGAAATAAATAAATAAACTTAAGGAATAAGCTGCCGTTCCCAGGCACTGATTTCTGTAAAATTAAGATGAACGTTATGACAAGTCTTTGATCAGTGCATCTGAGTTTTCTACGCCAGATCCAGCAGATCACTTACACACCTTTATGCAAAGGCCAATTTGTTTGCAACAGAGAATGGAACCATGTCAGACATTTTCATCAGGTGTGACAGAAATGGTCGAGAACGATGCACAGCCTGCGTCTGCTCCCTCATTTAACTGATCAGGGCAAGATGTCAGGAGTTGCTGGCACATTCAGTCACCTGGAGCTAAGATCTGAAAAGAGGGAAAAAATCAGCTGAAGGAAGAGTGGCACCATTTTTTTTACCCTGCTGCTTCCATCAGAGACATGACTGGAATTAAAGCTAGAGGAGAGCTTTTAATACTGAAATAAAAAACACACAAAAAATAAAATTGCTTAGGGTGAAACACATGAAAGTATTTTTACCCTCTCAGGTCTACTTCTAAAACAATATTCAAACATATTATGTAAATTTTCAGTTTGACTTGACGGGAAACTGCTTATATGTGGTGTAAAAACCATGTTTGGCACAGAATTAAATTCAGTTCCATGTTTTTCATCGTACAAAACAATAAGAGGCGGCTGTAGCTCGGGTGGAAGAGCAGTCGTATTTCAACCGGAAAGTTGGGAGATCGATTCCAGGCTTTCGCCTGATTACATGTCGAAGTGTCCTTGGGCAAAACACTGAACCCTAAGCTGCCCCCCGATGTGCCTATCGCGGTGTGTGTGTGAATAGATGGATGTATACTGTGTAGTGTAAAGCGCTTTAAGCGGTCAACATGACTGTATATATAAGTATCGCTATATAAGTACAAGGCCATTTGCCAAGATAATTTTCATGCTGCAAAAACGATTATTTACCGCAAAATGTACATTTCTGAAGGTAAAACAATTCTGCTGTACAAGTCCAGTTACACAACTATACAAATAACAGCATCATCTACACACAACCTTACTGCAACCTAGTTAAATCAATATTTAGAGTGAGGAACTTTTGTCTATGAGGAAAGTCTATTTATCACAGAGGCAGTCGCTTTTCCTGCAGTTGGTGCTGAAAAAAAGATAGTGTTCCTGCCACAGCTCATTTGTGGTCAAATATTTTCCTGCATTAACAATAATTGTACTGAATGGTCCTTTTAATGATGTCAAGTGCTTTTTACTTCCTAACAAAGAATATTGACTTTTATTTCTGCATGAAACAACCTTTATGTTTGGACTTAAAAGTGAGACCATGTTTATTTTTTCTAACATCAATCTTCATTTAACATTGTAGCAAGTACATTTAGTCATGTAGACATGTTCAAGACTACTTGCTGAAGTTTAAACTGAGCTTTTGAATGAGGAAGAAATAGAATTTAAGTTACTTTGAACAAGACATGGTTGTTGGTCTGAATATTTACTTGAATTTTAACACACAACAGTCTTTTAGAGTTTACAGAAGATGGTCTGAGAAAATATCCTGTAAGCTACAGTTGTCTGGACCAGAATGTCTTGTCAGAGGTCAGAGGAGAATAGACAGACTGGTTGGTGATGATAGAAAGGCAATGGGAAGTCAAATAAACACTGTTTCAAACCAAGACAGACAGAATAACAATTCTGGACACACAACACGTCCAACCTTGAAGCAGATGTTCTACAGCAATAAAAGACGACACCAGGTTCCACTCCAGCACCTAAGAACAGCAAACTGAGGCTATAATTCACACAGACCCACCAAAACAGGACAATACAAAATGGAGAAATGTTGCTGGTCTGATGAGTTTCCATTTCACTCCGCATTCAGATGGTAGGGTCAGAATTAGATAAAAACATTATCCATCTTGTTTTTTATAAACACTATGCTATGATAAACATTATGTTGGTGGCATAATGGTGTGGGCACAGTTTCTTAGCCTACCATAGTACAAACATGGCATGACTTAACCACTGCAGCCATCCTACGTATCGTTGGCCAAATCTTGACCTCCTTCTGGCTCAGTTAGTGCAATGTCACTTGTTGTTCACCAAATGTGAGGAGGCTGTTTTGAGGATCTGTCAGAGGCATTGATGATTCACTGGATACAGATGTCCAACTACTGTAAAGAAACATCTCCATAAAGTTTTTTTTGCACTGATCTTTCTTTTTTTAAAATAATATTTTAACAAAGTAGGGAAACTAAAAAGTACATGTTTTGGCCACTGGGCCCATATCTGCTGTTGTGATTTGGTACCTGTCAGGATGGATGAAATGCTGCAAATTAACCACAGCCGCTGTGGCTCATATCAGCCACCCAGCTATAGTATCGTATAGTATAGTATCTTTTATATATTTAAGTTCCTAAATAGTCCCGCCTCCTTTCCAATGCAAAACTGATGAACTTCTCATCAATCCATGCTGAAATAACAAAGGAATTAGTGCTAATTTGCACTAATAGTTCAATTTGGGCTGTAGATAAGTGTGCTATGTGGGTTTGTAAGGAGTTTTCACTTTGGCTTTGCTTGTGGTTGCCCAAATGAGTTTCAGGTATTTTCTATCTTTCTGCTGGTTTATAGGTTTTAGCTATTACGCTGACACATTTCCATAAAGAGATGGTCATAGCTCATGGGAGGATGGCTAAAAGGGCCAAACTTGCAGCCCATTTATCCAACCCACATGTGATCCCCATGCCTACTTAGTCCACCTACATCCCTTATGGGCTCATACAACCCACATGATTTCCCATATGGGGCCCATGCTGACTCAATATCCACATAACCCAAATGTAACCCTTGTGACCATAACCATAGACATGCTGGCTGCCTAAAAAAATTGAGGAAAATCTCCTATACCTTGTTGAATCAATGACACCACAAGGTGATAAAACCAATATGGTATAAGCTAGGGTTACATAAAAGAGACACCAGTAAGTGAGAGGGGCTGGAGATTAAAGGAAGGATTCATTTTAGTCAAATTAATCCCATACTGAAAGCATTATTTTCCAACTTTATGTGAGTTCAACCTCAGTGCTACTATTTAATTATTTTGTTACCAAACCAAGTACATCTCAGTACTACCATGACGCAAGTAGCCTTTTTATGTTCCGATTTCAAGCCTTTTGGTTCTGTTAGGGCTATTATTGTGTTGTTTTATCATTGTAGATGCACTCCAAGTTATTTTGGGGATGTAGTTCTTTGAAATGAATCTTTGACTCATCATCTCACATCTTGAGAAGCGCCTGGTAGGCAAGCTCTCTGTGGTATGATGGATGTGAGGTGAGAAGAAGGGTAAAGAGGGAGGGGTGACAAAGCAGGGAGCATTGCCAGGGTCTCTGGTCTTCCTACAGGGTCTGTGAGGCTGCCATTGGCCTTGTAATCCTCCTCAACCCCTACCCTCCATCCCTTCCCTATCATCTCTTCCACCCCACCATGACCAACAGGATCTGCACTGTATCAAACAGCCACAGGCTACCTCTTTCTTTCTCTCTCTCTTCTCTTACTCAGTGGTCTTCATCCCATTTGTCATTTACACTGCCTGGGTCTCAGTTAGCTTGCAGGGAGAGATTGCCACTGCCAGGCTTGGCTGCAGAGTTCTCAGCCCTGGCAAGTAGGTGCAACCAGTTACCCCAGTGGCAGCATTTAGAAAGCCACTTAATGGGTTTAGGCGTATTGACCAATTTGTCAACAAGTTTCAGAAAATGTAGCTTGCAGCCTGACTGGTCTGTTTGAGTGGAATGTCTACTGGGCAGCCATTTCTGGAGCCATGGGTGAAATCAAATTCAAAGGCCTTTTACATACTTGACCAATTGTGTGTTGATGCTCGGAGCTTCTATTTTCTTTAACTGTACTGCTTTCATTTCTACTAGGGATGAATTCAGAGGACATCTTTGCCGCAGAGATGAAGCTGTGTTAAGGATCATAGTCGGTGTAAATATGGCGGAAAGATGAGAAGATTTATTGTCTCTAAAGAAACTGACTCTTGCGTCTGTCTTGCATAAGGCATGGGAACTCTGCAAGTCAGTCAGCTTCCTTTTGTTATATTTAGGTCTTCAATTACAGAATTCTTCACAAAATGTATATTTAATTCAATTCAGCTTTATTTATACAGCACCAATTTACAACAAAGTCAACTCAAGGCACCTCTACAACCACAGTCCAAATATAACCAAACTAAAACAAATTCATTATATCTACATTGGTCTAATTGATTCAATTCACCCTAAATTTGTTTAAAGAAATCAGTTCGTACAAATAATTGCCCAGCTAAAAACTGCTGGTTGCATCAAATTCTTTGATTCTGTCTTCCATCCTGAGCTGCATAAGGAGACAGTGAGGAGGAAAACCACCATTGGAACCAGTACCAAGGACTGGAAAAAGGGGTCAACACCCCAACAGCCAACATTTCTCTAAATCAGGGAGACCTATAAGAAAGAGAAAGAGACAATGTTGGCCTGTAGTACCAGAACTAATGAGATAGATACAAGTCCCCTAACCAGACCTACCTAAAGATAAAAAAAAAAAAAAAAACATGAAAAAGTATCTATAAAATATAAAACCATTCCGTTTGATTCTATTTTGGACGGTCTGCTTCATTTTTTGAGGTGTAGATAACGAATGAACTCTATAAGTGTAACTAGACCAAATACAGAATTACAAAGCAAAGTTCATTTTTGGTTCAGTGCAATGCATTGTAGGTAAACCCAACCAAAAACACACAAGTGTAGATCAATAGGCAGGAGGAAATGTAATGTAGTCAGATGTGGGAGAACTAGAACTGATGCCACAAGATCAACCCAGGATGAAAGACTTTTTAGGGCACTTTTTAGATAGAAGTTCAAATCAATGGACTGGTTGTTTTGCATCACTCTGAGACAGGATGCTGTCACTTTAGCTATATTACACAGGTGAAAGAAGGTGGTCCTACGAACCTGTTTTAAAGGACGGGTGGTGTCCAAAGTAACTCCAAGGTTTCTTAATGTCTTACAGTTAAAGTTGTGCTAATTGATGGTGAGTAAACAGTTGTGTATCAGTAGTCTGAATAGCTGTCAGTAAAAGTATTGAGTTCACTCCTTTTTTGAACATCGACATAGCACTCTGTTGTACAAAATACGCCATTTGTTTTCATTTATGAGAGCTTTAGGCAAAAAATTGCATATGAAGCCCAGTATCTGTGTTTTGTCATTGTTTCATGTGATGGAAAGTTATCACATCAAGATGTTATGACGATGTAGCTACTATTAGCAACGCTAGAATTTTGCTTTGATATGTTACTGGTTTAATTCAGGTTTTTGTGCATTTTGTTTGATCACAGTTATCAATTCAATTCAATTATACTATATTAAGTACAGCCCAAAACCCAGATTAGAAAACACAACAGAAATATTCAGAAATGAACTGAGGGTGAACTGAGGTGTTGCTAGCATTACACGATGCTCCTTAATCATATTACTTTTACATATTGGATTTTATTTTTTCATTTAATGAATGCAATTGATCTTATATTAATCTGTTCTAAATATAACTATCGGTATGTCAGGTCAGTATGATATTTGTATCAACATTGATATTAGTAAAAAAGTACCATAAAAGTACAATGTCACTGCATTAAAGAACAACAGAGAAAAGCAAATACGCATTTGTGTATTTATATTCTGTAATTCCCATCAATTCGACTACGTGCAACACTTGAAACTCCTCACTTTCACCTCATAGACCCTAAATTTGATTGAAGCTTAAGATGAGCAATCAGCTCTGTGACTGAAAGATTTTATCATGTCATATATGAGAGTTAAACCATCGATTCAACTTGTGCTAAACGGGGAACAGAGATGGAGGAACTGAGACCAAAATTTGAGCTGGTCAGAATAAAACGTTACCTCAAAAGACAGTAACGTCTTTGTTCAGAGAAAGGATAATGTTTCATATCTGATTCTATTTTGGTTTAAGATTTTTTTTCTTTTTATGTTTCAAAAACTAAATCAAACTTTGTGGAAGCACACAGACCATGGTTTGGATCACATTTACTATCCGCGTCTGATACAATCTGGGAGGTTTTTCCGCATGACCTTCATGTCTCACAGCTCTTTCTTCTGCTTCTTTATCTCCCTCTGTTTGGTTGAGTCAGGATACTTTTCATGTAGAACCAAGTGAACAAAGTTTATCTGATTAGGAAACAACAATCTGTGGCTGAAGTGGGTTT
This sequence comes from Pseudomugil tenellus, assembly GCA_037177515.1. Classification (NCBI taxonomy): domain Eukaryota; kingdom Metazoa; phylum Chordata; class Actinopteri; order Atheriniformes; family Pseudomugilidae; genus Pseudomugil; species Pseudomugil tenellus. Next base: position 2,999,852 of record JBAMHX010000027.1, on the reverse strand, counting down.
ATCTTTTTGGAAATATTGCAAAATGGACCCTTAAATGTACTTTTAAATGTATCACTTTGATTGTTTGTTGTAAAATGTGATTTTAAATCATGTTTTATCTCTTCTGTGTGTTTGATTGAGTGCAGTGGGAGAGCTAAAAGATAAAACTGTTTCCTGAGGGATGCTGACGTCCATTTTTCTTCTGTATTCTTGTTAATCCAGGTTTTCTGAGCACAGGAGACCAGGCGGCCAAGGGTAACTACGGTCTTCTGGATCAGATTCAGGCTCTCAGGTGGATCAAAGAAAACATCCAGGCCTTCAAAGGAGACCCAAAGAGAGTGACCATCTTTGGCTCTGGTGCTGGAGCATCGTGCGTCAGCCTGCTCACCCTCTCACATTATTCAGAAGGTACGTCTTCCTGCTGACAGCCAGGCTGGATCTTCATCTGCTAGAAAGAAATGTACAGATAGTAGACAAAATATCTCCATGCTTATCTGTTACACAGCAACATCTTGTAGGTGTCAGAAAGATGTCAGAGGCTGTGGCTAGATGGGAATGAAGGGAAACAAAATAAACTATCATGCGAGTAACGTTTCCTTCTTTCAGGGAAAAGTCAAGCTTTGTGAATATTCACTATCCCATCAAATCCACATCGAGGAGTCTGAAGAACAATACTTCTGGTCCTTTTTTGCAGTCTTCTCACTTCTGTTTCATTTTTCTGCATCATGTAGTTGCAGCAGCACAAATAGCTTACTTTACATTTAGATAAAAGTCCTGTTGTTCTCAAGGAGCAGCAATCATGGCTGAGGTAGTAAACAAACAGCCGCGCCCTGCCAAGAATCCTTTATTTGGTGGGTAATACATCACCAGTAAAGGTGATGTGGCTTGCCTGGGATGGTAGGAGCTCTGTTGTAAATCTGCCATGAAAACAGCAGCATCATCGGCTTGCAGACTCGTAAAACCTCTCCGTCACTCTCTTCGTTCGGTTTTGAAATGAACATGGGAGTTGAGCTTTAAGTGATGCTCCACATCCGACTGAAAGCAGCTGCAGAAAAATCTCACATGCGTAGAACTTGTGGGAGAGAAAGACTGCTTCTGTGCCGAAAACATACTTTTCAAGTCGTCCTGGTTGAGTCACCACTGCTGTGTGTTTGCAGCAGTATAAATAGAGCTCGCTGGAACAAAAAATAAGCAAATACAAATAATTCCAATGTTCCTTGTGTATTGTGACCTACTTGCTGATTGGCAGCTCATGAAGCTGTGCTAACAAAATTCCATTATGAGGAAACCGCCTGTAGTGTTGATATAAACAGCAAGTAGGGTTGTTTGTTTGTCCTTCATTTATTCACTCACTCACTCATTAAGAACATGAAATGTAGTTATTATTCTGAATCATAGTTATTTGCTGCTATCAAGTCTGTATTTGCTGTCATATTGGCTGAGTAAGGTTTATTTAACTAAACGTTGGCACCACTTTTTTTACACGGATATAAGAAGTTTCCTGTACGCAGTTTTCCTTGAATAAAGATGCTCAGCAGTGTAAATGATGATAAACAAAATATTTTGTTTTATTTATTTCTGTAAATTTGGTCGTATAGACCTGAATGACAAAGGATTATTTGAATAAAACTACTACTAATAAATTAATACTACTACTACTACTACACCTACTATTACTACTAATACTACTACTACTACTACTACTACTACTAATAATAATAATAATAATAATAATAATAAAAATATTTATATATAATAGAATTTTTACTAGTTAATAACATTTTCTACCCTTTGGGTATATGGAATTAGCATTATTGTAATTTTTCCTCTGATTTTATTTATTTTATTTGTTAGTCCTATTTCATTGTTATTTCTATTATTGTATACTCTGTATTTTTTCTAGCTTGACTTAAATTATTTTTTTTTATTTAAAATGTAATTTTTCATTTTAAAATATCTTAAATTACATTATTTGATTTTTAGATAATTTTTGCATTAATTTAATTCTGTAATACCTTGCAGGAATTTCCTAAGTTCTGATATCTTATATTTCTTTTCTATTGCACATCAGATCGGATCAGATTGGCATCTGCAGAATTCAAACCAAATTTGTCCTGATCAGCCCTATAAAGCCAAACATACTATACATGATAGGTACAGTTTCTGAGACATTTTGCATCACTCTGTGGTAGAAACTTCAGTTTTTAGAAATTTGAACTTTCTGCACAGTTTTCATAGGTTGGGCTTTAAAGGGTAAAAGACTGTTTCTGATTACTGTTAATTTATTTAAAGTGAGTATGTGTAAAATGATTTTCATGTTTGCAAACATAGTTCATAAATAAAATTGTAAAAATATTACTAATTAAAACCTAAATTCTTTCCAAATTTGGTCTAAATGGTTGATGCTCTCTGTGATGAACAAAGGAAATTTTACTAATCTGAGTTCTGATCTCAGATCTGTTCCAGAAGGCCATCATCCAGAGTGGCACAGCGCTGTCCAGCTGGGCTGTCAATTACCAACCTGGAAAGTACACCCGCTCCCTGGCTGAGAAGGTGGGCTGCAACATGTTGGACACCATCGACCTGGTGGAGTGTCTGCAGAAGAAGAACTACAAAGAGCTAATTGAGCAGTACATCACACCTGCAAAGTATCACATCGCCTTCGGGCCTGTGATAGACGGTGATGTCATCCCAGATGACCCACAAATCCTCATGGAGCAAGGGGAGTTTTTAAATTATGACATCATGTTGGGCGTGAATCAGGGCGAAGGCTTTAAGTTTGTTGATGGTATTGTGGACAGTGAGGACGGAGTGTCTGCTAATGATTTTGATTTTGCTGTATCAGACTTTGTGGACCATCTCTATGGTTACCCAGAAGGCAAGGATACTTTGCGTGAGACCATCAAATTCATGTACACTGATTGGGCAGACAAGGAGAACCCAGAGACCCGACGCAAGACCTTGGTGGCACTTTTTACAGACCACCAATGGGTGGCGCCAGCTGTGGCTACCGCTGACCTCCACGCTCAGTATGGCTCACCCACCTACTTTTATGCTTTTTATCATCACTGTCAGAGCGACATGAAGCCTAGCTGGGCAGATTCGGCTCACGGCGATGAGGTACCATATGTGTTTGGGATCCCTATGATTGGACCCACAGATCTGTTCAACTGCAACTTCTCCAAGAACGATGTGATGCTGAGTGCTGTCGTCATGACCTACTGGACTAATTTTGCTAAAACAGGGTAAGTTACCCCAAAGCGTTATTCATTCTAAAAGCATGACTTGAAGAACATGTGTCTGCATGAGAATTCTGATTTATACTTTAGGAAATGTCTCTGCTAAAAAGGTTAGCATGTTTTTAAATGTTGTTATGAGTTACAAGACAGTGTTTAATGTTGAAATACTTTTAGGGGCCACTTTCTTTGGTATCCCTTTCTAGTACAAGGTTGGCCCCCATTTTGCCCTTTTCAGCCTCCTGTTCCTGGACTATGGAGACTATGGAGGCAATTGGAGAAAGCCGCTGGAGATGATAATTGCAGTTAAAGCACACCATGTTTGCTATACCCCACCTGAACTATTGCTCCAAGGCAGGATTTCTGTCTTCTGCAACTAGTTTACCATTTAACCAGGCCACATGCACTTTCTCCCTCATTCTGATGCTCAGTTTTAACCTCAGTCGTTTTGACTAGGGCAACATGACTAAATGTGTTGAGTTGTCGTCATGAGAGAAGTTAATTAGATATTTGCATTAAACAACTGTAAAGATTGGACTAATAAAGTGGTGATTCTGTTTTTAATAGTTAATTAATAGTTTTAAAATTAAAAATCCATTTGAAATCTAAGTGGTATCCCGTTACGTGCATGATAGCCATATACTTAAAATTTTAATTGGTTTTTGTCTTTTAAGTCTGATTCTATCAATGAAATGTTACATTTATATCTTCAGAATATTAAATTTGAGGTATTGACAGAAGGTTTTGCTGTGATTAGCAGTTCACTGACAAACTTGCGAGTCAAAGAGATGAAGCAGAGGTTAATAATCCTCCCCTGGTGCTGCTGCAGTGCAGGCTTTGATGAAAGGATTTACTTGATGTTTATATTTGGATCACGTATTTTTTTCTTTCTTTTTTATTTTTTTGCTTCACACACCTTGAGATTTAGTATCAAAGTGTTTGCAGACCAGTCACAGTGAAAATTCACTTAAGGGGAATAAATAAAGTGTTGATCAGTATCATGAGGCTGCAGCGTTTACTCCCTCCCTCGCTGTTTGGCTTCCATTCAACTGACGCCTGCTCAGCGGGGGGTTGGCTTCCTTACAGATATTTTGGGAAGTCTTGTTTTTCTGTAGCTGCTATCTCAGTGTTCTTCCAATAAAGCTTCTACTAAAAGCAAATTCATCACTGGGACTCAGCAAGGCAAACTTTCCCATTGTGAAACACATGATTGATGTTTCTTTTACTTCAATGTTCACACTGCGCTGTGAGTTTATGATAACGTACAGTATGAGCTCATTTGCTTTGAAGTGATCTCAGCAGTGTATTTCTAAAAGTTCCTTACTTCCAGCTGTCATTTCTCTGCATTTGTAATTTGGTAAACTTACCACGCATATGTTGGCGAGCTTCTGATTAAAATAAGAATGAGGACAAACAAACCTTCTAGATGGAACTCTGGATAAAGAGATGAAAGCCAACTTATAGTCGATATGGACCCTCCTCTCCTACAGTTTGCTTTGTTTTATACTTTCTTCAGCACATCATTTTAACAAAGTGCAGCGGTGTGTGTCCCAGTGATTAGGCCTGGATGATTTATCAAATTAATCGATTAATTCGTTGTGTATGAAGATTTATTTTTATGAAAATCAAGATTTTTTTTCCCTCCTAGCAGTTTTGGGCCTTCTTAGATCATAGTAACATCAGCGTACCCCTGCTGAGTTCCCACAAAGAAGAGCTTGTTCCCTAAAAAGGCCAGTTTCAATTATTATTAGGGACTGGTTTGGTTTTGCAAACATTTATTGGAGCAATAAATGCCTCAATGCAAAATCTGTTTAAGGGCTGTTGCTACCAAAAGTTGGAGCTGAAACGAATTTATTTAACACATGAGCAGAGAGCGGAGTGGGAGAAACTGTGCAGTCTATCACATGTTCAAAACAGGAACAGCCTTAATAGACAATCCAAGGTAGGGGAATTATTTTGACTCTGTCCAATAAGAGAAGAGAGAAGATGGGCATGATGGAAAGCCATCACAGATGTGGTCTAAAACTAAAAAGTCTATCTGAAAAGAATAATTTTTATCATTTGTACTTTTTTTAATAGAAGGGGGCAGGGGGTGGGGGGCGAGGGGGGCTTTGAATCAATTTAAAATCTGAAAATGGATTTGATTTGAAAAAAATGGAATTTTTACTTTTAAGCCATATCTCCCAGCCCTACCAGTGATCCAAGGAACTTAAGTATTGAAGGATTTAGGCCCATGGTAGACTCACCCAGGACAAAAAGGTCCGAAGTAAAGAATCAGAACTCTTCAGTAAATGACGAGGGACAGTTGATTTAACTATCCCTTGCCTAGATCCATGTTATTGGGCCACTTCCTCTGGTGTCAGCCCTCGAAGCTCAGCTCATTCTGTGGCCAGGCCAAGCACAATCCAAAGTGGCAACATGGGTCCACTTCCCATTGAATTACCACCTATAACAGGGACTTTGGCGGTTTGATTATCTACTAGATAGCTAGGAATGCCTAGTATGTGAGTACCAAGACTATGGTCCACAGCTGAAAATAACTGTAGTGTTTTCTTAATAGGAATGAGAATCTACGCAAAAGGGAAGGAATTCAAATATTGCAGAGTCTTCATGACTTTGGGAAGAATGGCGCAGGCAGATCAATGCAGTGTCTGCAGTGATGCGGCCTCTTTATCAGTCTTTTCCGGTAATAAAGGAGCTGATCTGAAAAGCAAAGCTTTTGCCCATTGGTCAAAGTTGTCACCCTCACCTGTAGTCACAAGCTTTGGACAGTAACTAAAAGAAGCACGGATATTTTCCAAATGTAACATTTCCTGTGTGTTTCAAACTCAGAAACACTGAGATAGAAACAAATTCACAAAAATGTGTCAATGTGGGCTAGATCGGTATGTTTTATTTAGGCCAATGCCAATTATGATATTTGGGAGAAAAAAATTCTGATAGTTGATTAATCGACTGACTAATCTAAAAACTATCAAATTCATAAATTGACTTTTTTTGTCTTGTAATGCCTACAACAACAAAATATCCATTACAGCCAGAACATTTTACTTTACAGAAAAGAGGAATTGTCCACAAGAAAATCATGAAACAAAGAAATAAACCTCTGGCTGACAGTTGTACTTATTAATTTATCTTCAGATTTATGCCATAGTTCTAAAGTATACTATATGTAAGCAGTATAATGAGTAAAGTTACTGGAACTTGATGGTGCATTCTGATGCCCTTTAACATTAAATTACTTTTTTTTTTTGCTCCATAATTGTCTCTGCCATGAATTGATAATTTATATGAACCAAAATAAAGACCAAAGAAGCCTTTTCTCTAAGTCATGTCATCTTTGATAGCTGCCTTTATTAGTAAAAAATAGTCCCACCCTCTGTGTTCACATGGCTCCTCTGAATATGCACCTCAATGCACAGCTGATAGAGTGATGAACAGTTCCGTACTCGCAAATATTTTGAACACATTATTTTTGCGGTTATTTACTGGCTTCTCAGCTGTCAGCTAACACTATGCTAGGTTAGCATAACTGCAGCAACGTTATTGTTAACAACCAGACAGTTTACAAATATATTTGCTAACCGCTTCCCCTTAATCTTTGTTACAAAATTGAATTTAGTTAACATAATACTACATATTTAGCCAAGTGTTTATAAATATATGTTGATCATAACCAACTCGTAGTGCCCATATATTTATGAACTAGCAGATGAAGATAATTTCATCGTGTTTTTCATTCTGCAAAATCTTGCTTTCCTTTGTCATTCATTTAGCCACTTGTTATGCTCCAAGGCAAAAGTATTTAAATTAGACTTAAAATAGGCAAAATCCATCAGATTCTTCATGTATTCCTGCTTCAAGAGACCTGAATCAAAATAAATGGATCTAACAGTCTATCAAGTTTTGGACAATAACTCATTAATTTTTAACCTGTGTTGGAACAAGGATGAATCTGCTAATTTAAAAAAAAAACATTAAAAACATAAAATTTGAATATTAAAATAGAGAAGCTTTCCTTGCATGTGTAAGCTACGGCCACCAAGCCGCTAACATTTATGCTAAAACCCTTATTAAAAAAGCGCTTGTAAATACAAAATTTAAATTAGGCTGAAAAATGCAAGGCAGCAGACATTAACCTTCATTTCATTTTATGCACGTGGACGCTGTCATCCGTAGAGGCAGTTGCATTTCTCAGTTAGCTAACATCAAGATGCTTTTTCAAATTAGACATGGAGTTCCTCGATGCTGAAAGCAGCTTTGCTAACAGTCGGAAAAGTTTGCACTGCATTGTGATGTCGCTGCCTTTATGACCAGGTTTGTAGGTAAAATTTGTAGGTTCTATAAATTTTCTCACCAAAAATGCATTTTTGTCCTCCTCCTGTTAGTTTTTATTTTCTTCTGCCGTTGTCGTTCTTTGTGTGGAAACAATACACACAGTTTATGGGGGAAACCGTAAGTGGAGTGTATCTGCACACATAAAGTGCAATAGTGCAACCTGCGTGTAACATGTAAAATAATCTCTAAACTATTTCTTTTTTTCCGAAAATAAGTATTTGAAGTACACCAATTTAAACTATAATTGTAACGGGATCCCTTCGGGATCCCCTAGCCAATCCCACTCCCCTGTCTGGAAGAGGACGACTGCATGCTACGAACCTCCGATGTATTACTGTAGATTTTAGATGAGCTAATCAACAACAAACGGTCCTGGGT
>JBAMHX010000027.1:2978391-2991821 GCA_037177515.1 Pseudomugil tenellus | reverse complement strand
GTCACTAATTGTGTGTATTGTAAGTTATGTCTATTGTTCTCTTTACCTGCATGTGAAGCCCTCTGAGACAACTTGTTATGATACTGGGCTATATAAATAAAATTGAATTGAATACAGTTACTCCTATATTGTATTTTAAATACGTAACGTCGTTACATCTAATCCATTACCTCCCAACCCTGTATACTACAGACAGTAAGTAACTAAGCTAGCCTAGCTTAACTTCAGAAATTTGTGGTCCAAACGTGTAGTTTTGTATCATATAGGGCTAAGTGAAGCTCATGTGACTCAAATGTACATCACATGTGAGGGACAAGTGGTCAACCGATGCAAACATTTGGTTTTGGAACTTTTTCACATTTCACATAAAAAAATATTTAAAATACGTTTTACCAGTGGAAACGATGTGAGGACCACATTAGAAAAGCCTGTGAATTAAATGTAGTTTAATGAGGAATGCTTGGTCATACATAAAGTGGCTTCAGGTTTCACTTGTCCAAACCTACACTTTGATCTTGACTGTTTCAGGCAGTTTGAAAGCCATTCACACCTGGAAAAATGCCACCAAAACACATCACATATTGTTCTGTTAACTAACAGACATGCACATGACTTTAATGACCTCCAAACATAAACAGTCAAACTACAGCTAATTAGCATGAATCCCCTAATCAATCAGAACTGTGGAAGCCTTTTAGATGAGAGCTCTTAGCTCTTAGAGATGGGGGGGACTTAAGTCATCCAGAAAGGGTTCAGAGGAATTCTCCTCCACATTAAAAGGAGCCAGAGGAGGTAGCTCAGGCATATGGTTAGGACGCCTCAAGGAAGACCCAGGACATGCTGGAGGAATGTCACTTGGCTGAAACAGGAAAAAGGAATTCTGGGTGCACTTGCTTTGGTTCCACCGCTTTGGATGTTGTGATCCAACATCAGCTACACAGCAGAAGATAGATGGATGTATAATCAGTTCAGATCAGTTACTTAAATTAAGAAAGTTCTTTTCTGAGACAAGTCATTAGAAGGTACTCAGCTGTCAGACAGTATAATTTTCAGCTCATCTGATAACATAAAACATGTGTTGCACTACTTTGAATTCTCACTTTGCATACAACCAAGAAGAGGGGGAAGATTTAATAATCCAACCTGTGGCAAACGTGAGTTCTTACAAACAGGCTGCACGCATGATGGTAACATATGGAAGCAAAGCAGGTAATTAACAGTTTGATAACCATGGAAAACCTTCGTTTTTTTTTTTTTATAACTGTAGCAGATTCAGTGTTGGAGGAGAAGTGTGCTCTTCCAACATATGTTGGAACTGAGATCACAGACCTTAAGTGAAATCCCACCACATGCGTAGCGATGCTCCATATGTAGTCGCCGGCTGGAGGGCAAACCGCTCTGTTTGGTTGTTTCTAGCATCTCTAATAGGATGAGTTGGTCAGGTGGAACTGTTGATGTGTAATACAAACAATCTAACGAGAAAAAAAGGCATTGAAACAGTCAATATGAAATGGTGAATTGGACATTGGCAGCAGGCTGCAAGGCTGGGGAGATCTATGCTCACATTTGCACATTTAAATAAACTGTTTGGCCTCCTTTGCACCGAACAATTAGTGCAACAATTGGATGTTTTGTTTCCAGACTCATGGGTCAGCTTTGTCTCCCAGCAGACCTCTTTTTCTTGGATTTGCTCCTCTTTTGTGCCTTGTTAAGAACCTCATGAACAATAACAGAAGTGTGGCCTCTGCAGGAGTTTTAGCTAATCTGATTCCTCTGACATCCTGCAGGATGCAGCAAATTCTGCAGCTTCAAAGATGAAAACAAAAGAGAGAAGCTGAGGTTTGGCTCAGCTTTGTCAGATTTAAAGATCTGCTTTTTGCTGAATTGCCTTATCGCTACTTACTGTGAGACAGATGTGAATGCACTAAATCAAAGAAAAAAACACAATAATGACGTTACAACTGATTATATTGTAACAAAATCCAGTATAGATTCACAGCAATGTTCTGATTCCCATCAGATTAAGTGTAAAACTGGTAAGACATAAGGAAACCTAAGGAAATCTAATACAAAGTCAGGAAGGACTGCAGTTCATGAGGATCTAGAATGAATCCTTATTTTTTCAATGTTTTGCCATAGATGAAAGTTCATGAAGCAGTTCTGCCTTTTGGCATCTTCAACATGGGTTTTCTGAATTTGTGGCTATACTAAAAAAGGAAAGCGTAATCTATCTGAGCTGCAGAGGTGGTGTCATCAACCTTATTTTCTTTCCTTCACCAACAACCTGTACAATAAATGGCTTTATTTTGATTTTATTATTATTTATTCCATTATTTCATTATTAACTCCGCCAAGGAGGTTATGTTTTTGCTGGTGTTTATCGATCTTTCTGTTTGTCTGTCTGTGTACAACATAACTAAAAAAATGTTTGGGCGCATTCTTATTAAATATTTAGGATATATCTAAAGTGTGAAGATGAAGAGGTGATTAAATTTTGGAGCTAATTTTGATCACAGTCTGCATCCAGGAATGTTTTGAAGGATTCTTTAACATTGTCAGACAACCACTCATGTTATTGCAGATGACTCCTCCCATAGTTCGTTTCAATCTGCTGTTTTTCACTCTGACAAAGATCATGTGTGACTGAGTAATATTTTGGGATGCGAATCCCAATATGAGGGGGAACTGTGAGCTTGGTGGAGGTTTGCACTCTCTCATAGCTTTTCTAGTTAATATTTTATCTACTTTATTTGTTTAATAGACAATTTTTGTAATTTATGCATATGTCACTCGCAAATGCTCGTACTTACTCAGAAAAGATTGGATATCCCTGAAAATCGTCATAGTAATCTTTACCAGGAAAACTGGAACAGTACCAAAGAGTTATGTGTCTCCGTAGTCTGTGAGGGCTATGAACTAGGAAATTCTTTAAACTCTGTCTGTAGTTTGCTCCACTTTTTAGCGATTGTTTGCTCAAACAACTTTCCCTTTGTTACCCCAATTAAGGAAAATAGTCTATCTCCAGTATTAAAGACTAAGTATTATAGGCCCCTCTCTGGCTAAAGATCACAAAGCATGCGCAAGCAAAAGCTGCTTTCTCTCCCTGAGAGGAGCATGGAGTGGGCATGGACAGGAACCACTGATGAAGATTTAAAGGTCCAGACTCAGAAACAGCCCAGAGCTCACTGGAGCAATGTCTGGAATGGCTGAAATAAGGACCACCGCTGAATTTTGGGAATACTCTTTGAAAAGAGTGTTTCTGGATCTCTGATGCCAAGAGACCCTCATTCTGATTAAATATTTTCTAATCAGTGGTGTCAGATATAACACTTATGGGTTCTCATTCACCTCAAGTAAACAATAAAGCAACAATAAAATTTATTCAGTCCTTGGGTTTATCTTTTTAATTCAGTGTGTAGTGTGAGCAACAGTAGAGATGGTGAGCTTGTCAACATGTTGGTCACAGACATGCCCTTCCTCTCTTTGGTTCACCTGATTTTCTGTTTGCTTTCCCACTGCAAACAAACCGAACCAAGATTCACTTGGAAGGGAACTGATCTCATGTTTTGAAGCAGATCAGTGTAAATGCATGTTCGCACAGTTCCAAACGAACATAAAGTTGCAATGTGAATGCAGCCTAAGATCCTCCATGAAAGAAGCAGATGTCACAGAATGTTTTTACACCCAAAGAGATTATGTCTGCCATGCAAATAAATCCATTCATTTTTATAACTTTGATTGTGTTTTCTTCTTTCAGGGATCCAAACCAGCCCGTTCCACAAGATACCAAGTTCATCCATACAAAGCCTAACCGCTTTGAAGAGGTAGCGTGGACAAAGTACAACCCTAAAGACCAGCTCTACCTTCACATCGGGCTCAAGCCTCGGGTCCGAGACCACTACCGAGCTACGAAAGTTGCATTCTGGCTTGAACTAGTTCCACATCTTCACAACATAAATGAGTTTTTTCAATATGTATCCACCACTACCAAGATACCACCACAAGACACCACCCCCTACCCTTACACCAAACGCTTCCCAGGTAAAAACTGGCCATCCACCACACGCCACCCAGGGGTTCCTGCCGTCAACACCAAACAGACCACAGACCAGCGTAAAACTGGCGACCTCACCAACGAGTCGACTGTGATGATTGAGACCAAGCGAGACTACTCCACAGAGCTCAGTGTCACCATCGCTGTGGGAGCGTCACTGCTCTTTCTGAACATCCTGGCATTCGCAGCACTTTACTACAAGAAAGATAAACGCCGGCACGAGTCCAACCGTCGTGTCCCAACTCCGCAACGCAATTCCACTCCGGCTAACGCTCCGTCCACAGCCAACGATGTGGCTCACCTGCAGAGCGAGGAACTGATGTCGCTGCAGATGAAGCAGCAGCAGTTGGAGCATGAGCATCACCATGAGTGCGAATCGCTCCAGACCCATGACACCCTGCGACTCACCTGTCCCCCTGACTACACCCTTACCTTGCGCAGGTCTCCCGACGACATACCTCTGATGACTCCCAGCACCATTACCATGATCCCCAACTCCCTGGCTGGCATGCAGCCTCTGCACAACTTCAACACTTTTGGTGGCAGTCAGAACAGTACCAACCTGCCCCACGGCCACTCCACCACACGGGTATAGCTCAGCTGGCACAGAGGGGAGCCAGGTTCAGCTGCGAACCTTACCAGGCAAATTTAAGCAACTGACTGTGTAAAGCACAGACTCCAAAGTCAAAGCAGATGTTATTTTGTTACATGCCTTCTTAAAAAGTATGAAAATGATAAATTGATCATAAACTTGTTGAAAAAAAGTCTAAATGAATGTTACTTTAGTATTAACTCTTTTTGAAGCAGAGCTTCATGGAAGGTTTTACCAAGAGATAGAAGCAAACAGTGAATGACTGTTAATAGTCTTTTAATACAACATGGGCGAACGCGCCTTTGTGGAGGCTTTTGTGCCATAAAAACATAACACAACAACAGAAGCAACAATGGAACTTGATCTTTTCATGATGCTTCTCCTAACCTGACTGGGGCACAGAATTCGACAACCCAGCCTGAAATGTATTTATGAACAAAAGAAAAAAAAGAAAGAGGAAAAGCTAAAAAAAGAGAAAAAACAGGTATATAGTTGTGCGTGGAAATTTAAAGTATTTTAAAAAAGAAAAATGATCCTCTTGTATTGTTTTAATTTTTGCTAATATGTTTGGGGGTTTCTTTTCAGCTTGTGCTATTGGTTGACGTGTGTGTAAATATACCCAAACAATTTTCATTCTTTTCTCCAAAGTCCAATCCGTGTTTCATTAGTTTTTCCCAAAAAGACCAAAATGCGAACACAATCCCATCCCAGGAGAGTTGCACACTGAGTGTCTGCAGGCCATCACATCCTGTCCCGTTCTTGTGCATCACTTTAGCTCCACTTTTTCTAAATTGCATGTCCGGGAAGAGCTTTACGTTGTGCTTTCAGGCAACGAGGACTGACTGGATCTCATCAGCTGCTGTCATCCTGTTAACGCTTCCGATAGTTTTCATTGTGGGCTTTTTCTGTCTTGCAATCTCAGCACTGCTGAGAATACGACGTGACCAGCAATGTATTATTTAGAAATAAAAAAAAAATTGAAAAAGGCAGTGAATTTTTGTATCAATATTAGTTGGATATGTTTGTAAAGAAATATATGTTAGATATTTCAAATTGTCATATGCTAGCAATATGTAAGCTATTGTTCCAGACTTGTGATATTTTGGGTTACAAAAGCAAGTGAATGAGTGTAAATATTAACTATATTAATTGCTACAAAACGACAATATAAGTAACCATTAACTCTCCTTCCATTTTGCATCCTATTACAAAAAGAAAAATAGAAAAAATCATCCAGAAACTTTAAGCTACATTTATAAAGTTATTAAAAGATATATTCTTGTCATTTGGTTCTTAAACCACTCGGGATAAGAATTTTTAATGTAGAATTTTAAAATCCTTAGTTTGTCTTATCTTTGTTTGCAGTTTTGCCTTAAGTGATAATAGACATATTTCTGGCTGGACACCTGTATAAACTTTTTCTGCAACATTTTTAATAAAGTATCACAGTATTTTCTAAAAAGAAAAAGAAGAAGAAAAGGAAAGAAAAAGAAACATGTGTGTGTTTGCAAATAAATTTATTGCAAATAGTAAGTAAATGTGTTTGGTGGTTAAAGTCTTTGTTGTAGCAATGTTTCTTTGCAAAAAGTCTCTTATACTGATGGAAAGTTTTATTATTTTCCTTCAAATGGAGCCACATTTGTAAGTCAAATGTTTGTGTGGGATGAGCAGCAGAGTTGAGTATGTGTGTTGCACCAAATACCATATTCTACTGTTGACTCATGTTTGTGGTTGTATACATGATTGAATGACTGAATTCTGATGAAACAAGACATGACGACAAGCAAACAGTGTATGTATTTAACAAGCGGGGATCACAGAAGCATGTTGAAGAACCATAAGTAACAATAACTTCCTCCTCAAGAATCAGAATTTGGGAGTTGTGAAGATCACATAATATTCCTACAGTCATGACCTCAACCCCAACTAACACTTCTAGGACAAACCAGGGTGTGCTATTGATCCAACAAATCCACAACGGCTGACTTGCTGCAAATGCTAGTTAAAGATTGGGATGCTATAGATCCCCATCGCAGCGTGTAGAGACACTTGGTGGGTTTTCCTGGATACAATAATGATCAATTAGAATTATATAGCACCCAAAGCCCTTTACATTGAATCCACTACTCATTCCCTCCTCAGTCATACTTGGTGATGACAAGCTATATTTGTACCACAATTGTGCAGGAGTATACTGACAGAAACTCACCCGGCTGTCAGAAAAAAACATTCATTTACATTTACACACCAGCAATACAACACTAGAGGCACAGTGGGTGAAGTGCTCTGCCCAGGGACCCAACGACAGATTGAGTAAGATTTGAGCTGCCAGGCGTTTTACAACCTGCTCTACCACCTAAACCATTGCCTTCTAAACCCACATACTCAGCTTACCAGTTCATCCCTAAAATGTATTTTCACAGAATACGACTCCATCTGACAGACATTCCAATGGGAATGATTCATAGCTAAGAATGATTGTTGCAACAAGTAAATAAGCCTCTAAATGCTCATTTCTTACTTTTTGTGTTGAATTTGTAGGTGGTCATCATGTCAGCATATTGTCAATTATTTTCCTCACTCAAACCCCAAAAATAACTCAGATCTGTTTTTAACAGGTTATTTTTGTTATTATTTTAAGATAGAAAGATAGTCAATTATCTTTAAATGCTTGTAGTTGGTTTGGTGCTTGAACAACTACTTTTCCTTGTGTCAATACACTATATTGCCAGATGTATTTGCCTTTTTACAGATAAACTTTTGTGACATATCACTGTTAATCTGTTGGATTTAAATCTTTGCAACCAATAACCCCTTCAAATTTTTGAGAAGGCTTTCCAACACGGTTTAGGCGTGTGTTAATGTAGAGTCTTGAATAGTTTTACATAAGCAAATTTGTGAGGTCAGACGCTGATGTTGGATGAAAAGGCCTGACTCCAGCATGCTCTAATTCAACCCATATGTGTTCTGGACAGTCAAGTACTTGCATACCAAACTTGAGCTTTCATGTTTTTTATGGATCATTCTTTGTGCACTGATGTATAGTCATGTTGGAACAGAAAGGAGTCATCTTCAAGCTGGGAATTATTTCATATATACCTGTATACATGGAAGTGAAAGGAAACCTGTATTCAAATATTTAGATGGCCTGGTGAATACTTTTGGTAATATAGTGTGTTTGTATTTTAAACCCTTTACTTTTGCTTCAGCTCGTATATTCATCCGTTTGGAGTCCCTGTTGTTTTTGTCTTTCTCTTTAACTGAGCAGGTTGGATGTAAAGTAAATTTTTGTGCGTTTGTTTCTATTTCCGTCCAAATTCAAATCCTGATGCGTTCACTGTACTTCAGAAATGGAAACCTCTGCTTTCTGTTTTTCTATTAGAAATGAATTGTCAACAGAGCACTAGATCAATAATTTTGATCAGTAGCTAGTATTTTTGGAAGATTTTCACAAGGCAATTTTTTCCCCCAAGGAAGATCAACCTGATACTAAATGCAACTGAATGCAATCAATCATACGTGAATGTTTCCTGTTGGTGTTTGATGGAAATACAAAGCAACAACATGCTGTCATTGTTCTCTTTTTAAGCAAGGAAACACATCTGAAATGATTTACTTTAAACTTTAATGAAGTAGATTTTTTAATGACATCATTGAAATAGCAGGAAGACCTATGGCTGTCCAACATTTTGGAATAATTGAACAGTCAAGTTAAGACTTGATGCAATCTTTTAGTTTCCCTTAGTTAGGCTATTTAGTATGAATTGGCTCACTTTAAATTCTGTAAAGTGCCCTGGGATGACATTGTCACGAAATGGTGTTATACAATTACAACTGAATTGAATTGAAACCAAAATATAAATAGATCATAATCAGATCTGTTTTTAATGACTTTTCTTAGCTTAGCACATGAGTGTAATATTCAGTATGCCACCTCTTTTTATTGCTGTTGACATCCCGTTCCTTATTTTGTGCCCCCAACTTCCAAAGCTCCATATGCGTGGCATTCTGGCTGCGTTGCAGTTTTGTTCTGACTTCCACAGCATACCATATCACACTGCGAGCAAGAAAGACACGGTGCTCCAACAAGTGCCGTCTGCACAGCTGGATCCACAAGATCACAAATTCACATGTTCTTTTAATATATATATCACTTAATGGCTATTTACGGACAGCTTATCTTAGTGAATGGTACTGTAGCATTATACAGACATATTTTTATGTTAATAAGTATGTTAAACTCACTATCCACTCCCCAAACTGCTGATATCTCGGACCAAATAATTTATATACATAAAAAATCTTATGCTTCTCTACTTCCAGTCTTGTCGCCCATGATATAAAAAGACCAGTAAGGACATAATGTTCATAGAGTTCAGCAATTGTAAACCTGCATGGGGAACTGTATTTTTAAATGTCGAATGTTTTAAAACAGCTTATTCTACAACAAGGTAATGTTTTGAGAAAGTTTATATCACTCTGTTACCTATCGCATAATACTTTTGTGGATAACACGTGATAGGTAGATCCCAGCATGGTACCTTTAATGCAGAGATGATTGGTTACTGAGCAGCCAGTCTTTGACTGCACATGAGAAACTAGAATGTTCAGACAGTAGCTCATAAACAACTCCATGTATGGCCTACCTGGTTGATTCTGCCAGTAAAATATGCTTGTCTCAAAGATTAAGCCATGCAAATCTAAGTGCAGACAGCCGGTGAAACTGCAAATGGCTCATTAAATCCTTTATGGTTCCTTCCAACCAATGCATGTATGAAACATCATGGAATATTGCTAATGAAAAATGTATTGAAAAATTATTAAAAGACTTTATTTCATTCATCACCTGATAATAAAACTGTACAGGAAGATTTAATTTATACCCACCAGATTACATCAGTGGCTTGGCAGGTGTTCATTTTGAGCCAAATTCTCAACATCTAAAGTTGGATCTCCCATTTGGAAGTTATTGGCGTTTAAATGCAGAGGAAGACAGTGAGGTTCAGGGTTGATGTAGCTAATGTCACAAGCTTTGATTGGGATGACATGCTGGCATGTTCAATACATGACTTGTTCCAAAAACAGTGATCAGAAGAGATAAAATCAACAGGATGTACGTACTTTGTTTTAGAAATCAGTATGAATGACAAACAGCAAGATAGATAAATTTGTCTTTTCAAATCAGCAAAATTTTTTTCAACATGTCTGGTGTTCATTTTACATGATCAGAAGATACATTATAATTTAAATTTGATCCGAAAGCTGTGAAAAAAAAATCGAAAACATTGATAATTGCATATGATTTCCTACTTTTTTTTTAACCCCAAACACATAATTAACACTGATCTGTAAGCTGAGCCCCTCGGATTAAATGATTAGATTGTACTAAACGCAATGATTGTATTTGTTTATGGGAAGGAACAGATCCAGATTAAATATTAATTTATTTCTACAAAAGAAAAAAATATCTCCATGACATCTAGATGTTTGCGAGAGTATACTTTATGTTGAAAAAATTGATACTTAAATGTCCCTCAGCGTAGCCTAACAGGGTGGCAGAGTGTAAAAGTTATTAATAATTCGATTTCTGCTGTTAAAGAAGTGCGAGAGCAGCCCAGGGTGAGCATGAATTGACTGCTGTTGATTAACGAAGTGCTTAGTAGAAGTATTGACTTTAAATTTCCCATTCAAGTAAAGTGAAAGAAGTATAGTATATAGAAAATGAAAAGAAGTTTTTCTGTTAGCTTCTCCGTTGATTTGGGACCTAAATCCTTACATACAGCCCTACATAAAGCCTGTGATACAAATCTTATGTTCTATAAGTTCTAAGAAGAAATGACAGAGTGCCATAATACATGTAATTTGAGGGCAGCCATGATGGAATCTGTCAGTTAGAAAGAAGGTACTGCTGTGAACCTGGTTGTTATGGTGACAAAGCACTTTCCTAATGAGTGTGGGGGAGGGGTTGTGCACTTACATGCTTTCTGAATTATACTTACAGTGAGTTTCAGATGAATTAAAAGGTTATTTCTGAGGAAAATGACAATTAACTCATTGTTCTAAACTAAGAAATCATAAATTTTAGAGAACTTTGAGGTTTCAGATTTCAAGATTGATGCACCCAAGTGGTGGGGCTGACCAGTTTGTACAGAGAAGGGTGGGAGCTTATTGGGGCCTATACAGATGCATTCTAAGGTGGTGGTGGTGGTAATAGCCTAATAAAAATAATGTATTGTGCCACACTAAGGGCTATGAATTTATTGATGTACAGTGAACTACTAAAATGATGCAAAAGAGCTAAAATTCACACTGCAGCTTCTTTCAGCTAAATGATTAGCACCGTGGAATTTACCGAATTTATTTCATGATAAAGGGTGGCTGTAGCTCAGGTGGAAAAGTAGTCGTCTTTCAACCAGAAAGTTGTGAGATCGATTCCAGGCTTCGCCTAACTACATGTCGAAGTGTCTTTGGGCAAGACACTGAACCCTAAGCTGCCCCGCCATGTGCCTATGTGGGTGTGAGTGTGTGTGAATGGGTGAATGTATCCTATGTAGTGTAAAGCGCTTTGAGTGGTCACATGACTGGAAAAGCGCTATATAAGTACAAGTCCATTTACCATTTACCAATCGAAACAAGCAAAAATACATTCAAGCAATATGATGAATCCACACAGTCAACATTGAAAATGCAAGCCTGTCTCATAACCATGGTTAGCACCATTGATTTCTCTGACAATGTAGGCCAAAGTTAGACTTGGTGATATGAAATGAATCCTGACACATTTATCAGGCTAAACACAGCCAGGCCATGTTATAAATCAACACAGTCTATAGACAACAGCAAGAAATTAACTCACTTCAGTACTTCACAGTGAGTACCATCTCACTTTCAGGTCTTATGAAATATAATAAATATATAAAGCTACAACATGGAAAGGATGCATATTAACTACTTATAAGGATTAATTACTGGGAGAACTCATGTGCATGAACCTGGCTAAGAAGCAGGCTGATATTAAAATAAAAACAAAGAGAAGATAACACTTATTTAAATATGAATTAAACATATTTTGTGTATTGTAAACTTTTTTGGACTATTTTGATTATATTTAAAAATAAATACCCTTCAGAGCCTAAAAGGGTTTTTGGGAGTAATCCTCACCTGGTATTGTTTGTGTATTATAGCTCAAAAAATAGTCATATTGTAAATCATTAATAACATCCATGTTATTATTCGGTCAAAAAAAAAATCTTTGGGTTCATAAAGAGAAAGAAAACATGAATGGAAAAAAAAGAAATTTCACATCTCTGTATTGAAAAACCACAGCAAACTATAATAAACAACTTTTGGGGCATTCTGAATGTGTTTACAAATGTCTTAGTGATAATGGGGTAAAATCTAACTATTATATATAGATATATATGTATAAAAACTGTACAAAAACCACTCATCTTATTGCTCCTGACGCCTCCTACAGGCCGTTTCTATTGACTTTGCCAAAGATGGTGTGTGACCGATTTCTCCCACCTAAAATAACCCCAAACATGTTTGTAGTCCTTTCTGAGACACAAAGTAGTAAGGAGTTGGACATCTTTTTCCATTTAGATATACATTTTGTTACACCACGTGATGATATAAAGCAGTCCAATTGAATGTGTAACATATGACAGAGCAAGACTATCTGATAGGACATTTACTTGGCTAATCAGATGATGCTCTTACATCAGCAAACTAGCTTTGGAATGACGAAATCTCTAGTCTTTTCCACACAAAAAAGTAAGTAATAATTGTGTAAATGCTGTCAAGCATTTCTTATAAACCATTTTCACCAAACTTTTAAACTGTTCCAGAGATATTGCTGTTTAAATAGCGCTAAGTCGAGGATTTCGCAAGATATGATTTCCCCTCAAGTACCACCAGAGGGAGCTCGAGTACCACCAGTGGTATGTGTACCACAGTTTGTGAACCACTGACCTACATCTCACGTCTGTGAACTCAGCTCCATCCATTTCAGGCACCTGAAGGCTGCACCTCTGAAGTTTTGTCCAGTTTTGACAAATTCTTTATCAAATAAATCACTCTGCATTTCATTGAGCTCTACCATGCAGCTGTCAATCATCTGGATAGCTGGGTTTATGTCTATCTGACTTTTTGGAGACAGTTGGATAGGATGTCTACAGCATTCCATGTGCACAACATGAGTTTAAATAAAATTTGCTTATTTTATGTCAACCATCCGCTTCTGTGTGGTCAGGTTGTGTTCTTTTATCGCTGACACACCTGCCGAGTCTGAAGTTTGTTTGATTTGTCGACGATGGTGTCTGATCTCACGACTTCAAATGAAATGTCATTTTTAAAATGTTTTAATGTTTTTATTTTTCAAGACCTTTATTAAGTCATTTATTACACAAAAAGTCGGAAACAGACACTCTTGATTACACCACAGAGGCAACATTCTTAAGGCAAAATTAATTCTACTAATACACTGAAAGGAGCCAAGTGGCTGTTAAAGGGTTAGGCTGTGAGGTGCTGAATTAACAGCAGCTACCAACTCATCCTACAAGTGGGCAAAGTTTTCAGTGTTTTTTAACATTTTATTCCACTGTGTCCTTGGAGAACATTGGTGTAATTATTTGTATATATATATATATATCCAGCCAATCCCAGCTACACAGGGCGAGAGGCGGGGTGCACCCTCGACAGGTCGCCAGCCTATCACAGGGCCACATATATAGACAGACAACCACGCACGCTCACTCTCTCTCTCTCTCTCTCTCTCTCTCT
>JBAMHX010000027.1:2966852-2978122 GCA_037177515.1 Pseudomugil tenellus | reverse complement strand
TATATATAAAATTTATAATAATATATATATATATATAATTTAGTTTTACTGTGATTGCAGCAAGTGTTTTCTAATATACACCTCGTCAGGGGGCTTATGGCATGTAGCTGCCTGGGGTGCCCCCCTAGAGCTTTATATATAAAGGCAATCTGGAAAAACTTGCACCATCTCTTCCTGCTCAAATAGTAGTAGAAATTTTGGTTGTGGAAAAAAGGTGAATATAAAGAACACAGACTTTTACTCCATGAAATAATAATTTATTTTCCTAATAAACTAGTTTATTAGGAAATGTTGCTCAAAATAACTACACTCTCTGGGGGGTCACTGTCAAATATTGTCAGTCCAGCTTTCCACTCTGCTGTCCATGTTGGCAGAATGACTTGCCACTGTTGTAATGGCAATGCTGCAAAATAATTTAACACAGCAAACAGATTCCAGATTTGTCAATGAGTTGTATAAAACCATTTAAATTGTTGGAAGCAGAACATAAACAGAATAATTAGATGCTATTTGTATTATTCATTCATCTGCTGGTAGTGTTGATGGAGATTTAACATACTAGTCACCAGTAACCTAAAAGGATAACCAGAGTGAATAATTGTAGACGTCACTGAGACCTGAGGTGTCAGTTTGCTTTCTGAGGTTACTGGAGAGAAAACTGCAAGGCATAACACAGTGATATGGTGAAAGAAGACAAAACAACCAAGGTTATGATGTATGAATAACCACAGAAGAAACTGTGGGTGAGAAAGAAGCATGATTGTAAATTTTGGGACAAAATTTACAATCATGTTTCTTTCTATGTCAAATACCAGTGTGAAAACTCAGAATCAAACAAAATCAAAACCCCCCTGCAGAAATTCGAATTTGGATCTTTCATGACTCATTAAAACTTTGAATGAAGTTGTGTGAAAACATGAGTCATAAGACCTGAAAATGGGTTTTGATGTTTAGTTATTTCTATTCAGGGACAAACATGCAATTTTCTGTGATTTTCTTAAACATTTTTCATCAAACACTCTAAAAAGTCAGCACATTATTTCTGATTAAGCAAACATTTATGTATGAACGTACTCACAAGATTACACACCAAATTTTCACATTTTCAACTGGTATGATTACTGGTTTCAGTTGTAGATTTGTCCATTTTTTACATGTAAACCAGCTTATTTAGTTTAAATACAGGAACATAAAAGAAGTAAAAACAGGGCTCAGTACATCTGGCATAAAAAATGCTGCATAATAAACAAAGGTACAGTCTCTGTACATTTATATGAGTAAAGCAACATCATCATTTACCATTATGCCAAACTTTCTTTGTTTTTAAGACACTGCTAGCAAAAAAAAGGGAAAAACATTTAAAAATGAGTCAAGATTTGACTAGCTACTTGTTTTAGCTTCTGCATAGTTAAAACAGTATTGATTCTACATTAGATGTGCTTTAACATGCGAATTGCTCCATTATTTTCACTGTTAATACTTCCACTTTTAAAGCAGGTGAATTGACTCAGTTTGGAGTAATGCAGCCCTATGATGCTTATTGACTTCGAATCAGTCAATACAAGCAAATTACCACTTGAAACTTTAGAAACATTGAGTTTCATCTGCGAACAGTCTCAGCTCTGCAGGCTAAGCTGTATTCTCTGGCTGTTTCGGCATTTGTGAATTGCGGTTGTGCTCCGTAAGGGAAAACAAGGATGCACTTCTGAGCTGAATAGCAAAATGTGCTTCTGCCATGGTTACAAGGCCTCCCTTGACACCCAAACTTGTACTATGTGCATCCTTTATGCAGTGTGTGTTGAAAACACCCTCCCCATGGCCACCGCTGCGACCTTTCCTTCATTCTCACCATTCAATCTATTGATCGGCTTTGCTACAAGGCAAGCAAATTAGCTTTTGACTTAAAACTGAAGTGACAGGGGGAAAATTGAAATCTTTAGGAGTAATCTGCGGTCACTGAGGCGCATTGGATGTCTCCATAAAATTTGCCATGTGACCATATCAGAGAAGCAGGAAGTGTAAAATTCTTCTTAGAACGCAGGGAAACTACCTTTCATTAGCAAAAAAATAGTTTGATCCATAATATATGATCCTGCAAACAAGTCTTATAGACTCCCACATGAATATGTATAGTGAAACTTGTGTACAAACAAAGGCGGCATGAATACACAGGCACCCTGTTAATTGGCGTGTTGTTTATGCTTGGGGTAACGGGGTGGAGGTGGGGATAGGATAGAGAAAGCCTGCCAGAGAGAGGCAATAGATGTCGGCGGGGTGCTGAATGCGAATACCGAAGACTCAACTGGAAGTTAATTAAGCTGGCACCAGTGCTCCATCACTCAGCTGTGGTCCCAAAACTGTCATTCAAGTGTGCTGCTCTCCAGGCAGCCATTACCAAGCCACATCGATCGCCACGGTGACAAGGTAGCACTCCAAATTGGAGGGGGCAGAGATAGGAGCTGTATATGTATATAGTTTGGGTTAAAGAATAGAAGTGTAGGGTATTTTCTAGCACAAAACCTTACCTTGATGATGCTGTGGGGAAAAGCATTGCTGTGTTGCTAAACAAGAATTAAAATGCAGGTGTGAACCTCAGCAGCAACGGCAGGTGATTGCATTTCCCTCCCTGGGTAGCTGGAGTCTAAACAGATAAATAAGAGATCTTCAGAGTCAATATATATGCAGTTAAGTGACGAGGAACCAAGGTGCATTAATGGTCCGTTGAAATAAAAGTCTTTTACTTTCTACTCACAATCAGGGTTTTCCGTGTTTTTTCTCTTCAGCCGCAGCACTCCGTGACCTGAGGAATTTTCCTTATTGCTTTTTGTCCATGTAAATGAATGACTGAGGTGATGGAGGGAAAGGATCATGGAATTCATGCAAGCAGAATTTTTATAGCATCTGCTGCAGCATTTTCTGAAAATGGGTGCCAGGTATTCATCAATCAAAATGTTGTGCGTGGGTGTGTGTGTAGAGTTCTTTTTGCGAAGATCTCCTTTGTTAGGAAAAGCTATTACAGATTGTTTTTGCATGTAGCTTCATTGTCACCTCAGCTCCCTGTGATTAACACAGTGTAAGATCTAAGACCTGAATCAGGTCTTGGAACCAGCTCACCACGTAATGATCCTACATCGACTTTACTTGTGTGCTATGAAAGGCACCTTCAAAGAAAATACATAATTTCCAAACAAGTACAAACAAAGCAGCTCATTTTCAGCATCATAGTGGTTTCCATCCTATGTTCTTGTCCTACATCAGTTTTACATGGATAAATATTAGATTCCTACATACATTCATAACGAATCCAGTGTCTTGTCTTTATTGTGGTGATTGTTGTATCTTTCTACTTTTATTTGTTCTCCTGGAGTGATGAAAATTCAAAAAGATTCCCCAATGTTTTTCTGTCCTGACAGTTGTATCCAGAAGAGAATCAAGATCTATCTTTGATATCTTCTAAACCCTGGGAGCACCCTAAACATTTATTGTGGAGTCATTGACTAAAAAAGGACCAATCTCACAATGATAAATAATCCAACATCACGTTCATGGATCCAGAAGGTAATCTGATGGTAATCTGGATCAATCCCAAAATTGAATGGAATCTAAGTTGGATCAAGACCCATTCTTGGAAAGAAATGAAAATCAAGAGTCAAAATATATTCACCTATTTATTTTTTCCATATTGGGCTGGCTCACAGGACCCCCAGGTTCAGAAAACCCTGAAAGTTAACTAAATATCAAATATAAAAAAAACAGCAGCATGATGATTCTAAGCTTAACATTCACAGTTGTGACCTTTTAATGTGGAGTTATATGCAAATATACTGAAAATGGCCCTATCTCACAATGATAAAGAATTTTTCACATCAATCATCCAGATGGTGATCCGAAACACCTCCAGAATTAGAGGGAATCTAAGTGAGACCAAGACCTATTCTCAGGAAAATCTGCCCAGTAGTTCCAGACAAATGCCGGCAAAAACACAACATTGTTGGCAGTGGTAAGAAAATGGGACAATTTGTCAAATGTATATAAGAACAGAAAGAAATCAGTCTTGGACATTGTTACTGGATTTTGGTTTTCATTATGCTCCAGATGTTTTGTACTGGGGAAACTGGTGTGGACTGCAGGCAGATCAGTTCAGCAGCTGGACTCTTCTCCGTGAAGCCATGCCGTTGTGGTAAATGTAGGATGTAGTTCAGCAACGTCTTACTTAAATCTGTAAGATCTTCTCTGAAAGAAACATCTGGATGGGAGCAGATGTTGCTCCAAAACCTTCATTTACTTTTCAGTATTGATGGACACACCGTCCATGCTGTCCAGGAAGAATTTCACAGCTTCATCCACCTGAACACAGACTGGTTTTCCTTTTTTTTAGATCATTGGGAACGATCTTTGGTCCAGAGAAGGCTGTTACATGTGGCTTCTTCTTTATATGATGGAGCTTTAAAATGTTTTTTTTCTGGATTTCAGAGTGAGCTGTGTTCACAGACATTGATTACTGGAAGTTTTCCTAAGTCCATGGAGTCGTCCAAGATCACAGGCCTTCAGCAATAACATCTGACCTTATTCTGAACATTTCAAACTCCTGATCTGATTCTCCGACACTTTGGCAATATTATAGTCAGTTAATCACTAACTCCAGTCCCAATAGTCCCAAAATGAATGGGCCATTAACAGACTTGTGAAGAACTTGACAACAGTGTTTTGAAGATCAATCTTATTTGAATCAGGTGTCCTGCTGCAGGAAATCATCCAGTATCTGCAGGACACTGGTCCTAAAGGACTGGAGTTGGTTATTCCTGCTGTATGTTTATGGTGTATTCATTTTACAGTCAGGAAGATTTGTTTCTAAAGTCATTTCACAATTTTTAGTCAATTTGTCTCAGCTTTGTAAAGATCATTCCATCTGAGACTCTACAATGCTCTTTTCATACGCAGTCATGTGACTGACCTGTTGCTAATTAAACCAATTACTTCTCAGTTGTTTGATTTGTGTAAAATAACTGTTCTAGCCTTTTGTTACAACCTCTAACATGTTGTTATTGTTCTATTAGTAATAAAATAAGCGTTAATGAGATTTGTAAATCATTAAATTCTCTTTTTGTTAACATTTTGCACAACAGCTTTGTAAATAATTTTAATATTCAGCAAATCCTGAAGATGAAACCCAGTTATAATTTTTTGGCCCTCAAACACAAACAATTCACGAGTTAAAATTTCTGCATGGACTTCTAAAAACAACATACAATTCAGTTTCTCTTTTCCCTTGTTAGATTAGATCTGATAAAAATGATATAAACAGAGAACTTCTAGACACCTTACTTGTAGACATGAAGTTATTGCAGTAATTGAGGGAAATGCAGCATAAAAGGAAGAGTTATTACAGTTCTTACAGCACATTTCTTCATTTGCTCATCCATCACCTGCAGGACATTCCTGATCTCCTATGCTGATGGTTGTTTCCTGTTTTACTCCCTTATTTAGTTAAATTTCTTGACATTATTCCCACTTCACATATTATATTTTTCTCCAGAGTACTTTTCTGACTCCAGGCAAAAAGAGGGAGTGAAGAAAATACATTTCTTTCCTTACTGTTTTTCAAATATGTATCAGGCATGAAGAAAAATATGGATAAAATAAAACATTCTACCAATTTGTGCATTAGCATCACTGAGATTCACTAATCTGTCACAACTTGCCGGAAGGTTAGTTTACAAGGAACCATCGCCTTTTAGCCGCCCACTCAGGGGCTCCACCAATCAGAAGACACTGGTTTTGTCTTAATTTAAGAGGAGACGCGCTAAGTAAGTTATTGTTATTCTGAAAAATTACAACTTGTTTTGAGTTGCGATGGATGCAGAGTTCTTCTGGAGATTCATAAGGTGTCCCATCAAGCTGCTTCTGGTTTGCTATTAACTACATGTGAAAAGCAACACGATTCAATTCACAAAGAGGTGGAAACAGGAGCAAAACATAAAAATGCAGGTAATTAATCTCTGAAGAAAACCTGGCAGCTTAAAGTGACTGATCTGTATCCATATAATACTGGATAACAGTTAGATGGAGGACGATAACAAGTTAGAGACATAATAGCAGATTGATTCAGTTTAATTCCGATTACTTATGTAGTTGCACTGCACCTCCACGTTGTGTTAAACCACTTTCACAGACACAGTCCAATTCAATCCACTTCATTATGGTTCAATTATACTCCCATTATACAATACACAGGATGCTGGTTATGTGGAGCATGTTTGAAGAGCTTTAAAGTCCTAAAATAGACTAAATATGCACAATCTAAGCAATTTTTAGGTTTTTAAAAGTCAGTTTGGACATATTTATTTGCATAAATATGTCAGTTTTTTAGTAGCTTCAATAGAATACAATACAAATAAATGTATAGAATAAGAAATGTTGGAGACAACATTAGAAAATTAAATTGAAACGATCAGAACCACTAATAAATGTAAACTTTCTTATGTTAACTATTTTAATAATAATTTAGATAATTTCTCATAGTTATTTTGGGGGAGGAGGATATGAAGGAACAAACTGGTATGAAGACGTGGAGGAGGTCAGAAAGGTATGGAGGTGCAAGGTTATGGATGGTCTTGTAGGGGAACTGTAGGATTTTGCAGTGGATGTAGTAGGTGATGGGGAACCAGTGGAGCTGTTGTAGTACAGGGGTGATGTGGTGGGTGTATGAGGTTTGGTGATGGCATGGACAGCTGCTTTCTTTTTGGGCACGGGGGATTTATGAAGTGCTAATTGTGGGGAGCCTGAACATAAAGGAACAATAATCAAAATGGGACTTGACAAGACTCTGAACAAGTATGGTGGTGGTGTGAAGAGTGAGGGAGGGGTGGAGGCAGTTGATGTTGCAAAGGTGAAACTATGCAGACCGAGATTTGGTGCCTAATGATAATATTTCTGTTTTACTGCTCTAATTTAAGAAAATCTGAGTTGAACCAGGACTTAATCCCTTGAAGACAATCTGTGATTAAAAATGGGGGAGGGTGGAGTTTGGCTTGATGGAGAGGTAGAGCTGTGTGTCATCCGCATAGAAATGAAATGTATGTGGTATTTTTTTTTAATATAACCAATGGGGAGGCTGTAGATGATAAACAGTAGGGGCCCCACGACAGAGCCCTGGGGCACACCTGTGGTGACTGGGAGCTAAATGTCAGCTGGATGAACTGAGTGGAGCCAGAGAGGTATGATTTAAACCGGTTAATAGGGGTATGGGTGGTGCCTATGAAGGAAAGTCTAGCCAGGAGGATAGAGTGGGAAATGGTGTGAAAGGCCGCACTCAGATCAAGGAGGATTAAAATAGATAACAGACCAGAATCAGGTGCCAGGAACGGGGTCGTTAATAATTTTGGGTAATGCAGATTTGGTGCCATGGAGTGGGCTGAAACCAGTTTAAAAATGTCCATACAGATTGTTGAGGGATAGATGAGCTCGGAGCTGAGAGGCAACTACTTTGTCCAGGAAATTCTTAAATAAATGGGAGATTAGTGAGATTGTTTGGATTCAAACCGGGTTTCTTAAGTGTAGGGGTGATGGCAGCTGTTTTTAACAATGACTGAAACAATCTAGTGGTGATGGAGGATTCAATCATGTAGGTGAGTAGATGTGCCAGAAAGGATGAAGACACTTTGACAAAGATACCAACAGGTAGATCTTTTGGATTTTCATATTAAGTGAATGCCATATTTTGGAGCATTTTGTACACTACATTAAATTACATGTTAGTTGCAGACCAAAGGTTCATGTTGCCGTGGTAATTCTATAATAGTTAGCTGTTGCCTCTAGGCAATTATGCAAATCTCAAATGATGGCTTGATATTGCCTCAAGGCAAAAGTTGCATTTTAATCTTATTAACAAAAAAATTCATTGGAATATTAACTGATAAGCCTCATTGTGAAACATCATTATTCATTCGATTACACATGTTCATGCTTAGTAAATTATTAGATAATAAATAATATAAAAGCAATGAGCAAAAAATTACCTGCTGATATCTAGAAATAATGTGAGGAAGTAAATACTGAGAGGCCTTAGAAACCCAAAGTAAGAAGTAACATTAAATCTCAGCGTGTTCTTGTAGGTGTAAAACTTTGGAATTTGTCATGAAGATATTAAAAATGTGTGATTATTGAAAAGTGTTTATAAAGATTAATAAAAACTAATTGATTGCTCTGCACCAGAGGTTCCATAACTTACTTTATTTTAAAAAAATGTTAAATGTTTCCCTTTGACCCTGCCTCCCACCCAATGGCTGCTGGGATAGCCTCCAGCTATACGCGACCCAGAACTGAATGAAGCAGTTTGAAAAATAGATGGATGAATGCTTCTTTTTCTTTTGATTTTATTTTGTTCCTTTTTAGTTCTTTTACATGATTCTGTCAATTATTTTATCTTTTATGTGTTGTAATTTCCTCAACTGGAGGAACCAACTGGCTAACCAATAATTTCAATTCACCTTAAAAACAAAATTAAAACAATAAAAAAACAGCTTTTAATTATTCACTTAGCAAATTGATTATTAATTTAGGCTTCAATGTGTAGAAAACTATTATTTTAAAACATTAATGTGGAAATTATGAAAATTCAGAGAGATGTTGCCAACCTCTACTGTTAGGCTGAACCCAAGGTGAGGATGGACACAAGCGCAGGTAAATAAGATGGTGTTTAATACAGACAAACTGTTTTAACAAGGACATGTGAGAGTAAGCAACACCTACGAATATCGTACAACATGTCAGGGAGGTTTCAGTGGAGAGATTTAACAGTGATTCCACTGAGTTTCATAAGGGCAAGTCATGACTGCATGAGCAGATGGGTGGTGTCGTGTTGAGGCTGGTGATCAATAGACGGGAAATCCTGCCCCTGATAGGGAGAAGACATGACATCTACAACAAGGTTTACACAACACTAGCAACTACATAGAAAGAAATTGTTTTAAACCCACAATCTGTTTCTCAATTCAGGGTCTGCATAATTGTGTGCACATGTCACCTGTGTGACGTATGAGCACCAGTGCTGTCCCAATTCAAAGGGTACTTCAGATCCACACTTCAAATGTGCACTTTGTTTGGGGCCAAATTAGCTTAAAACGAAGTGTTAATGCTATAAACGCTTCTCAAAACACTCCAAAGTCACCCAAAATATATTTTTGACACATATGTACATAAAAATAAATACAGTTCAAAGTACTGGGGTAATTTTCTGTAATTTTATATCTTTGTTTTTTGTGAAATATTGGGATAGTTAATTGGATAAACAACATATGAAGTTGCTAGGCAACAGAGGTTCCAAGCACATCTGTTATGCTTGAATACTAGGTGGCTGCCTCATTTCAAATGGCAGGGGTACGCAAACTACATTGGCTACGCAGACGTAGCCAATGTAGTTTGCGTACTTTGAAGTGTGTAGACCCTGAATTGAAACACAGCCACAGTGTGGCTAATTAAGTGAAAAAAGGAGTGAAAAAAACAAAACAAAAGATGAGAAAAGTCAGGATAAGATTTCTTTTACTATCTTTTCAGAGATCACAGTGGAGCCAGGATGCAAGGTAGATGCTGAACTAGCCTCCACCCATTCAGGGCGTGTGATGGAGAAAATCCAGAGTTTAGTCATGCAGCTCACAACCAATTAAAAGCAATTTATTTAAATTTTACACCCTTCACATTGGTAACAGTAATAGCTTAGTAACTGTTTAAATGACCTGGTACTTCTTTTGTTTGTAATTACTTTACCTTATATTTCACTGTCTTAATAACGTTTAAATAAAAAAGCTTAGTTTTGCTGAGCTGGCCTGGATCATCTGCACTATTTCTAATTGTTGTATATTCCCCATGTATATTTTTCAACTTCTGCTTCAGCATCCTGGCCCTGACAAATAACTTAGATGAGCCTCCATCTCTGTCATGACACTGCAAAAACGGGCTCTTCTAGTGGCAGCAGATCCTGGTACTGGTGTGTTTTACAATACCAATGCAGATCAGGCTTCACAGCTGGTCTATTAGCGAGTAACTGTGCAGAACTTCATAAGCTGCTACTTGTTGGACATATTTTTTCTACCTACCTCTTAACAGACACAAAATGGGATTTAAGCTCTCTAAGTGTCAGTCTCTTTAGTGTCAACAACTCTGAAATCAAAATGTTCCTTTTGCCATGTTGCGAAAAACACAACTCACATGCTCTATTCTGTTGCTCATCCCACAAATACATTTTCCTTACAAATGTAGAGCTAATTAGAAGTGAAAATAAATCATTTAGGGCTCATTTTCAACTTATTTTAAAAGTGAATCTAGCGGGAATTTGTGGCCTAATTTGTTGTATAGATACAGTGTGAATTACATACTGTTGTATTTACACTATCTGTGAATTACAAGTGTTTACTATGAGTAAAATGAAAGACTAGAGGAATTACATGTCCGTTACCACTGCAGGTGGCTTTAGTGCAAACGGAGCTCATGTTGCCGAATTCGCTGGCAATGAAGTGCATCGGGAGTTCTGTCAACTCTTGATGATTTCCCTTGGGGGGGAAAGTGTTACCTGACTTCCAACAGTAATGATGGTTAAATCTGGTTTCCAGTGTGACAGCAGTGTGGGAATTCAGCCTTCAGAGCAAAATTAAAACAGCCATGAAAAATCATTTGTCTGAGGGAAAAACCATCAAACTTGTTGATACGTGGTATCGTTTCAGCGGCCTGACTTGATGAATTGGAATAAACTCCACCCAGTATCCAGTTTGAGTCCTTGAGTCCTTCAGCTTCATCCTGAGTTTCTGTTTCCTGTCTGATGGTTTAATAGTAATTAACTAGTTTTTGAAATGTTGTTTTGAAATGTTTGCAACATAGATGTCTTGGAAGAATTAACCTTTTCTTCTGTTTCTCATAGATTTTGCTCAATATTGACATGACATCTCCTGTTCCACCACATCCCAAAGCTGCTCTGTTGGATGGAGATCTGGTAACTACAAAGACCATTGGAGTACAGTGAACTCATTAGGACTGTAAGTAAATATCGATATATCGTTGTAGCGCAATATTTTTTAAAGAGACAATATATCGATATGCAAAAGAACTATCGATCTTTTTATGAGCATATTTTTACTCATATGGTACATTTTAATTTCTTTATTAATCATATATGTTATGGTTTATAGATTTTGTTACTTTTTTTGTAGACTTCCTCGTTTCCTGTTTGCTTTGTGTTTCTGTTCAGCTTCATGTACTTGTTCATTAGTTCACCTGGT
>JBAMHX010000027.1:2955595-2966752 GCA_037177515.1 Pseudomugil tenellus | reverse complement strand
ATATATAAAATATATATTTTAAAACTAACGTTTTTCCTATTTTAGAAAAATAGATGCCCGTCTTTCCTTTGTTCTTATTCAGTGAGTTGGGCATTTACTAGTCTGTGAGTTTTCTTACTTTGAAATTCTAGTCAAGAAAAATTGCAATTTATCGCTTTGTTCATAGCATCACAATATATCGCAATATATTGCATCGCTACCACTGTATTGTAATACACATCGTATCGCCATGTTCTAATAATACACATCCCTAGAACCTTGGAGAGGATAACTACCATGTTGGCTGTACACCACCAGCAACCTGAACTGGTTATCTACTGTTGGTACATTCATAAGAAGATGCTACAGTGGGAGACTGTAGCTGAAATTCTACATTTATACCTTTTTCATCCTCAGAGATGTGACTGACTTGTTGGTAATCAACCTAAATACTCAGGAAGTTTTTCTTTTTTTTAATTTGTGCAAATTTCCTAGCCTTTTGTTGCCCCTGTTCCAGTTTCATATGTTGAAAAAATATGGGTTCCTGATATCTAGAAATCACTGCAACCTGGAGTTGTGGCTGTACAAAAAGGCCACCACGTTTGAGAACATCTAGAGAGAGGGGTGTGCAGGGAACTGCCCACAAATTATTCTTTTCTTAAAAAGAAAAAAAAAACAAGACTGCTACATGTCATGTCTCGCATAAGTCTAAGCTTTTGAGAAGAATCACATTTCCCTGACAAATATAATGGTGATCTTAAAGATGTGTGACTCACGACCTGTCAGTCCTTTATCATATGTTCTAAAATCTGCTTTAACAAACAGCAGGGGTTTTTATTCTGAGCATAAAAAGAGACTTAAGCTTGTGGTGATGCCATGGCGATTCTCATAACACTGGGTGTGATTTGTGATTAATAATAAGGTGACATTGTGTGTTAGAGGTAAGACAAAGCAAATAAGTATACAAACAGCATTTATGCAAAGGGTTAAAGCCCTCTTAACTTCATCTCACCAGTGTATGAAATAAAGTGTGAAGCTGAGGTGTGACAGAACTACAAAGGAAATCAGTTTTTTATACACATGAATCTGGTATATTTGCTTCTGTACATATTTTCAGACCTAAATGTGAACAAATTTTATATTTGTATATCTGTGAACTGTCATGGCTGTAAATGTAGATTATAAAACCCTCTTTTGGCATTCATCTCTTTCTGTTTTGTGGGTTTTTGTCATGGAAAAGCTTGATTTTGTGTGGTGTGCACACAAACAACACACCAAACTGTACACGAGGTGAATTTACCTCCAGATTTATTTTAGAATCATATTGAAATGCGCTGTAAATATTATGTACTTGTTTAGATTCCTATTCAGTTTTACAGCCTGCATATTGCTCTTCATCACCAAGCAGCTGGGAAACAGTAAAGGTTATTACATGCACCTTCGCATCAGATCTATATGGAGTAAAGCGGTGGTGAGAGAAGCACGAGGAGGGATTGTGTCTCCTTCTGATGGAAACCACAGCATGTAGGACGTGGAGGTCAGTGCCAGATGATATTTTGCCCTACTGCCCCGTCGCCAGACGTAACAGCAAAGATGATTTATGATGTCGGGTTGGTACAGCAGCAGCAGAGGGAGTGATGCTTTCACTGGCCCCAGCAGACCCAGACGAAATTGGGTTACTAGCAAAATGTAAAGGCTCTGTCGCAGACTAACAAATTTAATCACAACCATCCTCCCCTGCAGGTTGGTTTAATACGGCTGGATTACGGAGGTCTCTTGTCTCCGTCTGTCTCTTTATGGCAGACACAGACGCGTTTTTGTCAGTTTGGCTACAGCACTAACACAGCTTTTTTTTTTCTGAGGCAGGTCAGAGTTGTTTTCCTGCTCAGTGTGGAACATAAATCATAAGTTTTAAGCTATAACTTGTAAGAATAAAAGTATGAATACTTCCTAAGATTCAGCCCACACTCTCAGAGAAATCCTATATAATGAGGAAATTCTTTTTTTTTTAAACAAAAATTACACACAAATTGAGTGTTTTTCCCAAATTTGTGTTTCTTTCTGCATCAGCAAGAAGAGTTTACTATCATTCAGCAGCAAGATCCTAAAACCAGTTAAAGATGCTCCTAACCAGGCTGAGCTGCTACTTAACAACACTAACTGTTCTGACTTTTATATGTATACAAGCCAGTTTATATCAGAGTGTGTTGGATGTGATCATCTTCTACTAAGGAGGACAACATTCCAGATGCATATACAGTATGTAGACAAATGTATGATCAAACTTGTTCAGGCAAAAATGAATTGTGAATAAATGCTGATTATATCGTAACAACACAGTTCTGTAGAAAACTCATTGAAGCTGATTGTGTTCCTGTTCAGTGTGAAGAATAAATCAAACATTTGTTTATTTCCCTCGATCAGGGGACGTTAACCTTGATCTATGAACTGTATTTCATCATGAAGCAACACAACGTCCTGTAGCAAGATAATGAGGCAAATTTTTGTCCCGATGTCCCCTGATTGTTGGATGTTTTCAAAGAATGTTGTGTCTGATTTTCCAGTATGTAAGGGGTGTTAAGAGTGCAATTTATTTGGAAGGTTTCAGTAGGAAAGATCGAGTGTTTAATATTTGCGAGTAGAAATCCTGCAGTGTGTGGGACTCTGACAGGAACCAAGCATGCAGCATGTAGTGTAAAGTGTAATAATCACTAGTTGTTTGGAATAATTGGGTAATGTTACTAACATTTCTGACTTGCTAGTACTGGTGCTAGCATAGACCTGCTATCTGTAACACTTCTTATGTACACACCTCACATTCCTGCCATTTCTATGACTATGTCCATAAACAGATCTTTTTTTGCTGAAGTTTTTTTTCATAAAGAGAGAGACTGAAACCAACCATAATTGCTTCCTGCTCTTTCGTCTACCATATTTGTTTACGCTGAAGTTGTATTTGGCTGCATGAGATTTTGGATATTGTACACAATATGCTCCGTAGTGCAAACCTTGCACTATAAGATCAGAAGAAAAAGATCTTGTATGATCTGTCAAATATCACAGATGTAGTCTCCTGTAACTGAGCTAGCACACACACAGAGCAAGCTGTTAAATTTTTTTTCCTGATAGCTAAGACCTGAGAAAAAAAGATTTAAAAATAAAAAACTTGTACATTGTTAGTCCATGTCTTTTTTAAAATTAAATTCTGGGAGATTCAATTTCTGTTTTGATTTTTCTTTTGTTTTTTTTCTTTTAACTTTTTTACTTGTATAACTACTGATCCATTCATGTGACGTAATTTTAGGCAACATATTAAAATTTTAGAATACTTAAAACAAAGATGGCCATTACTTGACTGTACATAAAGGGTTGAGAAAATACAGGCATTAGTAGACAGAGACGAAAAAAAAGATGGACGAAAAATGTCAACAAATGTTTTGGTTAATTAAGGGTTAATCACTAGCGGTCATTTATTTTCTATTAGTTATTGATTAGATTTTAAACAGTTGAAATGACAACAAGAGCAAAATCTTGCAGAGATGATCCCGAATCGTATAATCAAAGCCAAAGTGCCAATCTGGGTTGGTCTGTATGTGTATAAGGCTGTACACATGGCAAGAAGATGATTGAGACAGATGAAGAATATTCTCCGTTAAGTGTAGATTTTGTTTTGTACGTAAGCTGGATAAACTATAATCCAATGAAGATTCCAGCTGCTGTTAAATGATCTATATGCTTACAGAGGATGGTGACTTTAGCTGCTGCGGTGATGTAACACACTGCAATATGAGGTAACTACATGTAAAAAAGTCAGTTTGTTTCCACTGAAGCATCCATAGACAGTGACACTTATGTGGCGTTAAGCTTTAACAGGATCAGATCAACCGTACAATGTAGTCGCCAAATCAGCTTGCGTCAATTTTCATTTTAATTTTCTTAATTAGCATTGTGTAACTTTCTCACCTAAAATTTTTTGATGGCACATCATGTACATTTCTGGGGGCATTGTTGCCCAGCAGCATCCTTATGCTGAAAAACTGCTTTTAGCAATATGCTCCAGCCTGGAGCATGTTAGAGCTGAGTCTATCTGTATGCACGTTAGCAACCTGATGTCACCGTACTAGCTGCTGTGAATTTGCACCGCAGCTGATAAAGCAAACAAGAAACGTATTAGGTCAAAAGACCAGTTCATTTCAGGTAAAGAAGGCTTCTAGAGGACTTCTTTTTATCTTCTGAAGAGCAGTAGTGGCAACTAATTCGAGTGTCCCAGAACAAATGGAGTGTCATGGGACGAGATTTTACTGGAATGACAGCTGATGCACTAAACAGCATTAAGTGGAATCCTGCAAAAATTGTCAAAATTTGAGACATATTGCTTCTGTTTTGCAAGAAACTAACGCAAAATGCACTAATGCTTCTCATAAAGAAGTTTCATTCAAGTAGAGGTTTAACAGAAAATGCTTCTGCGTCACAAGGAGACTAAAATGAGCTTGGATTGTTACAACTTTTATCTGTAGGTTTCAGTGAGAAACGGAAACTTCTGGGATCTGGTGTTTTCTGTTGCTGCAGGATATAAAATTGTTAACCAAAGGGAGTCTCATTGTCTGAAAAGGTCATACGCTTCTTTTCTGCTTAAAACAGAGGAATTCATCTATAGTCGTCCCTATGCATGAGGAAGTTTAGTGGAAAGGCATGCTGAGCTTAAACTATTCTGCATTTAAAAGTTGTAGACTACTGAACTTTGTCTGATCTTGTATTTCTATAAATAATTTTTATTTTTTAAGAGCGGCAGGATACAAGACAAATGCTAAAATAGCCGTCGTTAGTGGGTCATCACTGACAAAATCTACCAAAGTTCAGCAGTGCTTTAATGCTTTAGTCAATACAGTTGCACACAAATGTCACTGAAGGTGCTTCATCTTTCAGGAGTTTTCATCAGTCTGGCAAGTTTTGGCAAAAGGGGCATTAAAAAATATAGGATGTAAAATATATGTCAATTTTAGCATGCAAGATGAGGAATGCATTTTTAAAATGGATACATGTCAGGGAAGAAGGACTCTGACAGGCTATAACTTCCCAACATTGCAATGTGTCTAAATTGTACTTTAAATAAATTATATTTTATTTTTCTTTTGTAATTATGTCACACTTTTGAAGTCTCCTTTTTATGTTTTTGAAAAGACAAATGAAAGGGTTAGAAGATGGGGCTGGATTGGATCTAGACCGCTGCTGAATGACATCCTGGAGTTTCATATGTACAGATTAGGACAACAAGAGAGAATTGACTTAGCAATATTACGAGTGCAAAAGAGATCGAGCCAGTGGTAAACAGTGTAGATAATATAGATGTTAATTCGATCTGACCATATCAGCTTGTCCTTCCTGGTGAGTTCCTGGGTGCCACCCGGCTGAAAGTAAACAGATAACTTGGATAATGATCCCTTTAGTTGTCAAATATGTGTCCAATTAGGCTGAACAGCCAAACTGAGAATGCAAATTTATAGAATTTATGTGCAAGAAGTCTCAATTAAGTTGCTCTAAATGTGCATGGATGGAAGTTTTCAGAAATTTGTGTAGATTTATCTCACTTCACTATCTTAGAAGATCTGAGATTCTTATCTCGCTTCCATCTGTTAGCCTGATGGCTGGACATCTAGCAGAAATTGTTCCATTTTCACAGCTTTAATATTTAACCGGCTGACTTGTAAGATTTTATGAGTAAATTCAAAACCTTTCATCCTTCGTCATTATTATTTGGTTTAATTGCAATAATATCTAAAGTGAGGTCAACAAGAAGTATTTTAACCATTAATGTGTCAAGAAGCCAGAAATAGTGGAAACCAAAAGCTCCTGCAGTTTCTTAATATAGTGTCATTTTTAAGAAAAACTACATTTTGAATGTAACAGTACAATTAATTGCAATTATTTGCTGCAATTATTTGCAATTAAAATGTATTTTTTTGCCCAGCTCTAAATATTTTGTTATAAAGTGGTAGTTAGTGAAAGATAATCTGGTTTTTATAGAAGATCAGATATGGGAAAGGGACAAGTCTATTACACTAAGCTGTATACCTACACTTAGGCCTGCAGGACAATGTCCTCCTTCTTTTAAATGCATTTAGACACAATATATAGAACAAACACTATATACACAGTATAGGGTAACACAGTAGGTGAAAATGTTTGGAGAAGGGGGAAATAAAATTCAGAATAGAGTAATAACAGTGATGGTGATGTTGGGGGTGTGCTTGGGTGCTCGTTGTCCCTCTCTGTGTGCGCTGGCTGTCCCTGTGTGGTCCTCTGGAGGTTTACTGGGTGATGATGGTGTTTCGGTTGCTCGCTGGGTCTGGCCAGTTGTTTCCCTGATGGCGCATTTGGCCGATCCTGTGTGTTTTTTTTTTCTCGCCCGGGTGCACAGGCTGTCCTTCCGGTTGTCCAGTGCATGGATGGAGGGTGGACGCCAGTTTGGGCTAGAGAGTGGTGACGGTGATGGGGAGGGAACGCAGGTGCAGGTGGGGACAATGAAGGGGGAGGGGTTTGGGGGATGGGGGGCTCTGTGAGGGTGTGTGCCCTGTCTAGGCTACCCCACAAGGGTGGGACAAAGCCTGGGTATATAGATAGATAGATAGATAAATTAAACCACTTTCTAAAAGAAATTTTGGTCAAAGGTTGAACAATGGTCATTCTAAATTCTAGGCTGATATTTCCCAAAGGAGAGCAATCTCTTGCATTTAAATAGGATCAATCCAACACATTGTTTCATCTCGTGGGGCAGATGATAGGTCATGAAGGTGTTGCAAAGTTTTGGGTGAATTCTTTCTATAATAACATGGATATAAATGCACAGCGAGCAGTTCAGTATTCGAGGCACAGATTCCGTCCTTCACAGTGACATATCCAGGGTTATGCAACCAGCTTTTCAACAAGTCCAGCAACACTTCAACCTTGTGTCACTACATATAATGTCTCTGCTTGTACAGCCCGACAGATAGAGGCAAATAACTCTGGAGTGCCACTGCAATCATGTTTCAATAAAGCACAATGCTGCATTTGCCGATTTCACCACTGTGTCCTTGTTAGATCTGAGGTTTGACACTTGCTTTGCATGTGATCTCTAATTTGCAGAGAAGATAAAGGGAATATTGTTTATTCTCAACATCTGCAAAATTTCTGCTCGGCAGATATATTTCTTATATCAGATTTTGGTCTTGGAAACTTCAAAAACCTCCTACTGGCTTGGTAATTCATCATAATAGATGTTATAAAATTCTAAAAGTACAAAGAGAAATCACTTGAGCAGCACACCTTTAAAACTAGTGTAGAAAAATATTTGCACTGGATACTAGAAAGTAGTATCAGCGACAATCATTGACATACATTATATCTTACAGATTTGGGCCCATATCTGCAGGCTTCATTAAAGCACCCACTGCTTTTATGTTTCCTCGTCGTTTTCACCGTTTTTAAAAGACAGGATAAACGTTTTATGACATAAGGCACCATATTGGTGGTGTTTCCTTTCATTTGCTGTGAAATTCACTAAGTTGTTGATCCTATAAGTCGGTTTCTGCCATTATTACACTGGCTCTTGTTGCAGTCAAGCAAATACCATGATAATCCAATTTCAAAGTCGAGCAGTGACTTTAATAGCCTAAAAACACTGAGTGAGTAGCTGAGGGATACTTTGATGGTGACTCCTATTTGGTATTTCATCTGCGTAAGCCGCTGGGCAAAATCAATACATCACAGCTCAGCAGCTGAACTGGTTTCTGTTTAAATTAGCAGGAACATGTGTGGGTCTTAGATACACCTTATCTGCAGTGGTATGTATGATCATGCTCTGCATTTACCCACAACCCCACCTTTTCCCATCGCTCCTGTCATTCCTGGTAGCGCTGCACTGCCTTGGAGATTTTCAAATTGAATTATAAATGACTTCTCAGAAGCAATGACGCGTCTAGGATTGGACTGCAATATGACGAACCGCCATACAATAATGACAATGATCTACTGAACCTTTCACATCAACATATTTCTCTGCTGCTAGTTTAATCTAAATCCTCTTTGTGTAAATAGTTTATCACAATCCCCATGAATAGAGTACCTTTATCTTTATCATGACCCTACATGCTTTTGCTCTCTAGAGTTCATTGCTTTATTATCTCTAAACCGATACTCACCTTCTTGTTTCAGTAAATAATCCCCTCCAGTATTGTTTCCTATTGTTGTTGCTCTCTCCCTGGCCACACATCCATGATCTGCCGAGCTCAGGGAGGGAAAATTTGAGCAAATTTCACAAATCACTTCAACTGTGAAGACTACTTGTCAAAATGTCTCCAAACATTTCAGTTTCTAGCTATTCTGGTATGTTTAAGACTATTTTCCTCCATCACTTTGGCTCCTAATGCGTTTTCCTTAACACTTTAAAGCCCGGGCATCTTTCACAGCTGTACAATGTGACAGAGGTGAGAAGGTTGAGCCAAGTCAGCGAAGATGTCTTAAAGCCATTTCACTCTCATCCAGAAGAGCTTCTACAGATCTAATTGGAGGCAAGTAGAGTGTTCATTGATGTAGTATGGGTGCATGCAGTCCAGCATAACTATCTCATATTCTCATGTTTATGGGAATGAATCCTGAGGACTCCTTTTTTACACATCTGAACATTTTAAGATTCATAAAAAAAACTTTTCATAATGCATCAGATTATCTTGAACCAATGTAGTAATGTGTCAGGGATGATGTTTAGTTTTTTTTTTGTTTTTTTGGCTTTTATTTTGTGATTAACTTTTTTTTGCTTCGTTTTTGTGTTTTTGGAACATCCTGCTGGGCATGATAGTGATAATTTGAAATTTGACTCACTTTTAGAGGTATAACAACACAGCAATCTACATCAATATGTTGATCATATAGTGCATGCATTCATCAGTAACAACGTTTCCATTACCAGTCAATTGAGCTAAACCTAAATATCGCTAAAGCTTTGCGTCCATATAGACGTATTTTACGCAACTGTATTGGAAAGTATTTGGCACATCGATGGTTTTGTAGAGGCTCACATGAAGATGACGTGGTACGTTTGGACGGAGGAGCAGACAGAATTCTTTGTACAAATAATTAAAGGGAAAATGTAGCACCAAACCATTTGATAGCAAACAATAGCAAAATAAATTGCATTTGAAAGGCAAAGGAGAGAGATAGGCTTTAAAAAGCGATTGGAAAGTCCTGAAACAATGCTACCTGGCAAATGTGGCGCCATAAACACCATTCCAAGGAAACACCTGCAAGTCACAACTGAAGTTGGCCAAAATTTTAGAGAAAATGTTTTATTTGTGCAAAATGAAGCTACTTGTTACTTCCACAAATGAGGTTTTGTTTTTGCCTGTTTTGTAGCAACTTTATGTAATAACTTAAGGGCAAAAAATGGTTTAACTGATGGAGAATCTTTGTGAAACTTAGATCCATTTGAATTTTGGGAATGATCTAAAAGGAATTGCGGACACAAGAATTTTTATAAGGATGATTCACAGTACGCGTGGTAATGAGCTACTTGGTGTACTCTGCTTGCAGAGTTCTCTGCTAGTTTGCTACCTCATTACTTCTTTTGACCTACCCGCTGTCTGCTCCTTCCTGTGTCCATACCGTCTTCCCACTAACCCTAATATAACCCTCAATATGTTAGTTAGAGCTAATTTATTTTCTATCCAATTAATTTAGACCCAAACAGGAAAATGTTTTTAACGTCTCTTTAGCTGAGGTTTCCTTTCTTCCTGCAATGCTTCTCACTAAAACTTTATTGGGTTACATGTCAAGTTATCCTCATGTTCAAGCACAATCATATTTCTCTGCCTCTTTATACTGCCCCCGAGGACACAATGCAGTGCAGAGCAGTTTCACCCTGTAAACAGAGCATCAAGGTCAGTGTTTGCTTAGGAAATGAGCTCTAACAAGCTCCTGCAGCTGATGTAGCGGCGGTAATGCAGACAGGGTTCAAAACGGAACTCACCTTGTAAAGCCAGGTGACTGGGGGAATTTATTGTTTTATTTTCTGTCTTATTAAATAATATCTCTGTGAATAAAAGCTTTTATACATGCCAGGAACAATAATAATGACTTTATACTTGCTCCAGATCTGATGGTAAACAGAGTTTACACACTACAAGGGAAAAACAATGACACAACCCCCCCACTGCTGGTTATTCTTTTTCTGGTAATAAAATCAGCATAAACATTTAGGTTTTCTCTCACAGAAGAGTATAAACTGAAATTCCAGCTCTTCTTAGTGTGAATCTAAAAAAACTCTTCTATTTCAATAATACTGTTATTTCTAAATATTTGGAAAAATCCAAATCTGTTGCTACAGATATACTTATGAAATCCACTTTCTGGATCTTTAGAACCAGGTTGGAAGACGTTTACCTTAAAAACTGCTTCAATTCTTGGGGTTGTAGGGTAGGTGCTAGTGATATTTCTTTAGAGATTTATCTCCATATGGACATGGCAGCCCATCCATGCCAACATGAAGCATTCATACACTGACTATGACATGTAACACACCGCCGATTGGATGGTGGGTTAGAATTGCTAAACTTCCAGTTTTTGGACAACCTGCTCTAAACCCTGAGGCACTATTTTTGCCAACATTGATCTCACGCTTCAGATTTTTCAACTGTACATCCATGATGGGAATCTACTGGTTTACCACATCCCACATCAGGCTCATTTTGGTAGTAATTAGACTAAAGTGTGACAAGAAAATATCCCCCACACAATTACACTACTAGCAACCTGAAATGTTGAAATGATGTTTTTATGATGTTTCCACCAAATTATCTTCTCTTTGACGCTTGTTCTTTAAAACCATCGATCCCCCCACTCTCATGAAGACTTTCC
Organism: Pseudomugil tenellus; assembly: GCA_037177515.1. Classification (NCBI taxonomy): domain Eukaryota; kingdom Metazoa; phylum Chordata; class Actinopteri; order Atheriniformes; family Pseudomugilidae; genus Pseudomugil; species Pseudomugil tenellus. The sequence continues at coordinate 2,955,883 of JBAMHX010000027.1, read as the reverse complement.
TTGTTTCATTGCTGCAACACACCAGACTTATTATTGGTTTGATGGTAGACTTGTGCAGAGCTTTTTGGATATGTTTAATTTGAATCAGGTGTGTTGCAGCAGGGAAGCATCTAACAAGGATTGGGGATCACCGCTTTAAGCTATGTAGAGTACTGAGAAACAAATACCATCTGTGGAAGATGTGCAGAATAAAACTAAATTATTAGGTGAAAGTTTGCACGTTCTCCCCGTGTTAGCGTGGGTTCTCACCGGGTTCTCCGGCTTCCTCCCACAGTCCAAAGACATGCA
>JBAMHX010000027.1:2943774-2954679 GCA_037177515.1 Pseudomugil tenellus | reverse complement strand
GTGTAGCTGGGATTGGCTCCAGCCCCCCCGCGACCCCGTTCGGGAATAAGCGGTAGAAGATGGATGGATGGATGGATTATTAGGTGGATATATTGTTCATGTCAGATTTGTCAGATTTTTGTTTCTATACTGGACTATAAATTACATTAAAATGTTTTTTTAAAAAAAAAACCATGTTAAATAACTACAACACATCTAAAATGTTTTAAAACTCAGAATTGCACTGTCTGCAGTGAGCTTAGAGTAGGATAGTCTCAATATAAACATATGTGATAGGAAAGAACATATTTCACTGAGTTAAAGAGGTGGAATAATGAATCTGCTCAAAGTTCACATAGACAATTAAAGAGGACATGAAGCAGATGGCCTGAAAGGTCAGATATAAGGCCATGGATGTGTGCCATCAAAGTCAAAGACTCAGGGAAAGGCTTTGGCCTGATATTATTTCTGTCTGAAACAGCTGTGGTCCAGCACATATACCAGTCCCTTTTATTTGGTACTGTTAAATCTTCTAAAGATTTTCCAACTTCAACAGTGAAATTATCTGAGCACATCTTTTATCTGCAGATGCAGAAGTCTCAGTCAAGAGATGAGCATAACCAATCAGAACCCAACTTTTTAAAATGGGAACAGTGGATACCAGAGATATATTTATCAAAAGGAGCTGTTTATCAAAGTCTTACTGCCAGTTATATCAGTGGCCAGTAACTGGGATAAACATCCCCTGCAGCCATAACAGAATTCCTCCCCGAGAGCAACTCTAAGAAAAGAAACATCTGTAAAACTGTTGGATGCTCCTGTGGCAAAATCATTTTTTCAGATTCACTTTTTCATAAGTGGTGGAGAAAAGATAATGATGAGTAAGACGAACATGCTGATTCTCTTGAGAAATGTTGGGATTGTAAGAATTACATGGTTAGATGGTAAAAAGTTCTATATATAATATTTTAAATAACTTTATTGGTATGACTCAATTCTGCTACTTTTTGTAAGGCGTAACAATAACAATTGGACAGATGTTAAACTGTTGAGAATTTATTACCACAAGTCATGATGAGGAACAAACAAATGGTGATAAACTGCAAGTGTTGGGATCAGAAAAGCTGCTCAAAGGAAAGCAATAAAACAGCTTTACATAAACTCTTAACAAGCCAGTAGAAAAAAGTATACATTAAATTGCACCATAATTTTGTTAACATAAATAAATATTCACTCAGATACTAGATTACTTATTTTTTTATTGAATATTTATTCCTAGATGAGACAAGAATAAAAAGGTGTAAAGTGTCATGCTGTCCTTCTGATGCATCAGATGCCCATTGCAAGCAGACTGAGCTCTTTAGTTTGGTCAAATGATTCAGAACACCAAAGAATTTTCATACATTTGGGTCAAAGTTGGCTCGATGATTCGTGAGGCCTCGGTTTCACCATCCCTGAACACAGTTAAATTTACCAAAGTTTCCCAAGCCAAGGCCAGACTTTCTGTGCAAACAGTTGCCACTAAGTCAACAGCTGCAGCAAGTTTATAACTACCAGAGTCTGGCTCAACGTCATTGGTTGGCCAGGCAATTTTCCAATCAGCAGTTGGGAGATTAGGGTGTGGTGATCAGAGCCTCAGTGAGTGATGGCACACAGGTTGATGCAAAATAAGAGAACAATTAGGTAAAAGAGCAGGCAGCTGCAAGAATTATATTCTCTTTTCACATATTATGCTATTAGATAGATTAGATTAGATTAAATCAACTCTATCAGATCTAGTATTTAAATACTGGATTTGCTGATGTAACATTAGAGGACAGGGCACCAGTACATCTCGAAACCAACACAGTAGGTGACAAAAAAAAACGTTCATGCTCAGACTCACTACTATGAGGAATTTAGCATGACCAACTGACCTAATATGCATGTTTTTGGACAATGGCAGAAGTGTCCATACATGAGGAGAACATGCAAACTCCAAAGAAAAAAGCCCACTGTTTGAATCTCCAGCAATCATCCTGCTGTGTAGCAGCAGTGCTAACTGGTACACAACTATGCAGTATCTTAGTAATCTCCATTAAATATGTACTTTATCATTAACAGAAAAACAATGGGAAGTAACTACTGGCAGTTTTTTCTGCCATCAGCCCAGGTAATAACAAGGTGAAACTAAAATTATGCTTGATGGTGCAGGCCAGTGCCAGGTATAAAAGGAGATAGTGTAGAGTTACTGACATACTATTATAGAGATATATAGATTTTATTATATGAGGGAGAAAGATATAATATAAATCAGTTTAATTTGTTTTGATTAATGGCTAACATATAATCTCGCTGTTTAAAAATGTGTAATTATTGTTGAATTTAATTATTTTAATATGAGGTTTCTGCTTTGATGGACTGGTGACCTGTTCAACCGTACTCTGCCTCTCGCCTGCAAATTTCTGGGACAGCCTCCAGCTTCCCTGCAACCCTGAATTGGATTAAGCTGTATAGACAATGAATGAATGAAAGGTAGATAGATGAAAACAAATCTGTGTAATTTGTTTTTTATTAATTGTTACTATAAATTGTTACAATTGACAAATGTGCAATTATTGTGGAATTTAATCATTTCAACGTGAGTTTTCTACTGCAATGACAAGCGTGTACTCTGCGTCTCGCATGCTTGTTGCTGGGAAAGGGTTTTCAAATCACCTTGAAATGGGATGTGGAATATTTAAAGATCAATTTTCATTCATTTTAGATATATATAAAACAGCAATGAATATACTAAAGTATCATAAATAAAAACAGATAATGGGAAAATTATAAGCACTCTTGTACTGAAGAGAAACAACTGCGCAAGAGCTGCAGTGACAGCCTATGGATGCAGATTCTTGCTTTAATGGGAGGAAACACATGACCAATTTAGACGAAATTGGTGATCATAACAACTTCATTGTTCATGCTGTCACTTTGCTATTGGTGTGTAAATTACTCATAATATTTATCTTGCTAATCTAAAAAAATATGTACATAGATTTCAAACTGTTTTATTTACTTATTTATTTATTTATTTATTTTTGCAGCAGTGGTAAATGGGGGGGGGGGGGGGTGATGCTCTAGTGCCTTGTATTGACCAGCTGACACTGGTCTAAATTATTCATTCATTTCCTGTCTCTTTTAAAATGATATTTTAAAGCACAGTAAGTTATTTTATTTGTATCTTATTAATATTGTTGACACTAGCCTAAATTTAATTTTTCATAGGATCATGGAGAAAAATAATGGTATTGCCCATCACTACTTTGAGGTCATGTTTTCAAAAGCTGTTAAGCCCATCAAAAAATGGGCTTAACAGCCCAGTGCTGGTGTGGAGCGTGACAACTCTGCATTGAGGCATGTTAAGAGAGTGTTGGGATCTACCATGGGCCAGGACAGGCTGAATGGCTTGACCTTGATGTATGTCCAGAGGGACATACATCTGAGCTATGGACGGGTGATTGATGCTTATCCCAGAAGGCATCCAAGGCAGATGTTGTGCCTCAACTCACTGTCTGGCTGAGAAGATACACATGGAGGAGTATTCTAACAACATATACACATAATATTCCCAAATCCTCACAATTTAGAGGGTTTAAGATATAAAACATTGCAGGAAATTGCTAATTTTTTAAAACATTTCTGGGGAAGCATGCCCCCTGACCTCCCAAGCTTGCGATGGGCTAAGGCCCATCGCCCAGGTCCACCCCCCCTGTTTCAAAATCCTTGATCCGACCCTGGTGATGAGTGTAGGAGAATGGATAAGTGTTTGTCCATATGAGGGCATAAATGGGAGGCTTAGAGGAGATAGGGGTGGTGTGTGTAGGTGGGATGGGAATGTGTGCTTGGGAGATTGCGAGAGGAAGCTATGTAGGTGCAGAGAGTTTGTGGTTGAGTGGGTGGAGGGTGGGTGTGTAGAGGGGATAAGAGGGGCAGGGTGTGTTGAAAGGGTTAGGGATGGGTGTGGGTGGAGGACTGGTTCCCTGGGTGGGCATTTGGTCTTCTTGGAGAGGTGCTGGCAAACGCTGGGGGGCGTTGTTGGCCCTTCTGTCTGTGGGGGTGGCGGGGCTGTGCCCTGGGTACTCGGCAGGGTCTGCAATTTTCTGGGCCCGCTGGGGTCCATCTGACTGCGGGGGGCTCTGGCTGGGATCTCCCTCACTTCCTGGACAAATGCTGAATTGGCTCTGGGTGGAGTGGCAGGGATCCTTGTATGAGGCTGACCACTGGTCTAGGGGGTCCTCCTGATCTGTTTCTGACCTTTGAGTAGACGTGGTTGCCTGAGTATGTTCTTGTTTCTGCAACCACTTTTCACCCCGTAAGTTCTGCATGTTGTCACACAGACATTAAGCATTAGGTTTATTCACTAACAGCCATTTTTCTTATTTGTGTGTACATATTTTGCTCATTCATCCTTGGTGCTCCTGGCATCTGCTGTTTTCATCTTCCTGCATGGGATCATGAGATATGCTTTATGTTTATGTTCAGGTGTGGTGGATGGTATAGTGTGTGTGGTCAGATTGCAGTGCTTCCCTTTTTTGTTCTATTTGCTTTCTCTTTACTCTTTACTTCTGTTGTTTTTCTGTCCTCACCAGTCGGATCCAGCATGACATGTAAATTCTAATAAATATTTAGCTAAAATAAATAAAGATTTCAAACTATCAAGAGGATCTTTGTATATACATTTTTGACAAAGCAAATTTGCTCAGCAGCAACACAGCAGCTGCCTCCTTTAATGCTGGACAAGACAAAAAGAACAAAAAAGGAGGATGACTAAGAGGCCTAAATGATGAGATGAGTCCCTGGAGGGTCCAGCAGGATAACAGACCCTGGCTCAAGGGACGGAGTGCCCTCCTCGGAGACAGGAGCAACTCGAGACAAAGGAGGATTAGCCAACTCAGAGATAGGATCCACTGGAGTTGGAAGCAGTCTGACCCAGGACCCCTTCAGAGGCAGCAAGTATGGACCAGGGCTCGGACGCTGGTGGTTTGATCCAAGGTTGGGGCACTGAAGAGGAACAGGCCACTGGCGTGGGGGGCTGCATTTCTGGATAGGCCCTGAGCACTTTTGTAGGAGGCGTAGGACAGTTGAAGCTCAGGTTTTGTTTTAAACCCCTTGTGTATATTATGGTAGAATTTTAGAAAAAGTCTCTACTACACAATATTTTGACAAACGTAGATTAACTGCCCAGCATTCCCCATGTGTGTAACTACCGCATTTTTGTATTTGATGTAAAATAAGTGGAACACTCCACCGTTGGGTCTGCATTGTGTATGAATGGTTTTCCTCCAAGTGCATTCCTTATATTTTATCATAGACAGATCAATAGGAAGTAAGAACATTTCTCAAGGATTACAAATATTTGTTGGTTAGACTCTGATAAAATTTCCTGATGGGTAAGACAGACAGGAACATAATGGTGATGGAGAATTCAAAATGAAGAAAGGGTTTCTTGCTGCACCCTTTGGGGCATCAAATGGAAGTTGAGTAAGAGAAAAGAGGGGTTATTTTGGATTTTGAAGGACTGGGAAGGGATTTAAAGATAGGAAACTAACTGACTCAAGATCATTGGACAGCAGTGACAACTGAAGATTTGGGTGAATTTGACAGCGTGGGAAGATGGAAGTGATTAAAGTAAAGACTATAATCATGAACAATGGGGAATAAGGACAAGTGAGACAAAAGTGAGGTTCCTTACTGATCTCCCCCAACAGTTATGATTGTGAAAGTTTTAAACATCGAAGAATGTAAGTACACTTGTTTATATTAAGCTTGCTACGTTTTGTGTAAATTTACTTCTATAATTCTGTTGTGAAACACTCAGCACTGTTCACACATTACTGGAATAAAAACTTAAAACTCATTTAGGTACATATTAAAGTATTGTGTATTCATATATAATTTCACAAAACTTCAAGTTTAGACTTCTTTATATTTAATTTCATTAAGCTTTAGAATAAGTGCTACATATATAAACCAAAAAAATTAAAAGAACTTATTTAATCAAACTTATCTAAAGTAACATATCACATCGTATCCCATTGCATAATATTGTATTGTGTTGTATACTGTCGTATTGCATCGCATCCTATTGCATTGTATCATATTGTAAAGCATTACATCACACTGTTTCACATTGCACTGTACCATATCCCATCAGATCCATTGACTGTATGTATATAGATGGACGGAGCGTCCGTAACATCATCCATAGGTTTCTGAAGAGCTGTTTTCAAGCCCATTGGCGGGTCCCACCGTCAACATCTTGGTGTGTCATCATTACCGGAAAATCCAAAAATGGATAAAGAGGTGGTCCTGAGAGGGCTCTGTGGAGATGTATGATCAAACTCCTGTGGCTAACAGCCTGTGTCTAACAGCTCACCAAGCTAATCTGGAGCTATTTGTGGCCAGGCAGACTAAACCAAAGCTAGGTGCGCACACTGGGTGCGTACTTATTTAAGACATTGGGCCAAGTAAAAAACATTAAAACTCAGCTTGGCTGGCCAAAGAAGTTTTAGCTGGTAAGTTATTAAAACAACTTTAAAAAATTCATTAAAAGAGTGCAGGCTAAATGTTTGTTCTCGCATTAGCTCACTGTTCACTTATGTAACATAAACAACCAGTGGTTGTACAGTGGTTGTCAATATAAACTTGTGCGTTTCCTCTCCATGTCGACTAAAATTTTAAAGTTTTATTATTTGAACAACTCATAATTTCTTATTTACAAGTGAAAATTATATTTTCCATTGCACATAAAGGCAGCATTAGTTATGACTGTTGAAAAAGCCAAGTTAGTTCAGAGAAGACAGTATTTATCATGTCAATTATAACCAATGTTGGAAAAAACCTCATCAGATTAGAAACGACCTATAGAAATGGTTTCAGCTCCATTTAATTCTGCAAACTATGTGCAAATCTACCCAACTTTTATATTTTTTCAGACAAGGAATATTTTTTCCATTAATTTCAAGTTTTATTTATTTTAATAGATCTATAAAATGACTGCATACAATTCAAGCACATCTGCCAAATGGAACAGAAAGCGCAAGTACCTGTTTTGATCGCTTCAGACTTCTTATTCAACACTGAAATGAATGTTTTTATGCATTTTTTTAGCTGTTCCTCCTTTTTCTGATGTAGAACAGTAATAGTAATTTAAAAGGATCCCTGTTTCAGGTATCTTCACCAGAGTCATTCATAAAGCTATTTTTCTCTTCATAGTCAGACACCATTTAGTTAATAGGAGACAGCCACGTTCGATGTGGTGCCCAGAGAGCTCCCCCACATACATTCCACCCAACCCACCCCCATACCTACACCCACCCACTCACACACCCATCCCACCCCCAACTGTCCCATTCTCTTAACTAAAACTATTTAAACATTGACTAAAATAAGAAAAAATAAATAAATAAAACTAAGTAGGCTTGGCACTGATATTGATGTGATATTGATCCCTATGAGGAGAACACTGGAGTTTTAACATACTGAAAAAGGTAAGTTGGATACAGGTCAGTAATTATCAAGAATGTTCGTATCTAAACTACTGTTCTTCGGACGGGGCCTCACCACCGCCGTCTTAAAGGCAGCAGGGAAGACCCCTGTCTGCAGAGAGTAGTTCATTATGTTTAAAAGCTCAGACTCCAAGAAATCATGAAATGTTTTTAAAAATGATGTGGGAATGGGGTCTAAAAGGCTTGTTGTTGGGTATAGCTGGGAGAAAACTCGACCAAGCATCTTTGCATGAACCAGGAAAAAACTCTGCAGTGTTTCCTCTGGTAAAAACAATCCTTCAGATCTGTTAAAATCAGCATTACAGTAAGATAAAAGATTGGATCTGATAGCACTGATCTTACTTCTGAAGTGGTCTGCAAAGTCCTCACATGCAGCATCTGATGGCTCCATGGAGGGCTTCTTATTATTTGTGTTTCAAATCAATGGTTTTAAAAAGAAAATTTGGATTATCTTTGTTATCCTTAATGAGGTTGGGAAGTAGTGCGTTCTTACTTGTTTTATTGTATTATTCTAAATTTTAAGTTGTTCTCTTAAAATGTCATGGTGAACAGTAAGTTTTGTTTTTTTCCACCTTCTCTCTGCTCTCCTGCAGGTTGTCTTCATGTTTTCTTTTTCCTCACTTCTCCATGGTGTTCTGACTTTCTTTTTTAATATTTTACTTTTAATTGGAGCTGCTGAGTCCAGCGCTGTTTTCAGTTTACTGTTAAAATGGTCCACAATAAAATCACATGAAGGAAGTAAAAGTAGAGCAGGACTTTCACGTAAAATGTCAATAAAATTTGCAGCCACTTCAGAGGTAATATATAGTTTCCTCACAGTCCTTACCGAGGCTTCTTGTTGAATATAACTGGTGATGTTAAAAAATATGCTGTAATGGTCAGATCCAGTAAGATCAACAACAGAGGACATGCTGGTGAATGACCAGGTCCAGGGTTGTGAGTCGACTGCCTGACATGCTGTTTAAAACCCAAGCAGTTAAAAAGATCTAAACATTCCTTTGCAAAAGGATCAGACGTGTATCAACGTGTATATTAAAATCAACAGTTCAAAACTGTTGTATTTTGCATGTACATCAGTTAAAAAGTAAAAAAAATTTCTATAAAACAAGTGGGAGGTTAAAATTATTAAGAAAAAAATCTGTTTAGTTAAATTAAACTTCTAGAAATAGATGTAGACCTTCTTGCCGGTCTTCCCTTCGTCAGATGCCTGTGGTGACCGGACCTCGAAGCGGTTGGACAGGATGAGGGGTTTGGAGACCCCCTTCCTACGGCACACCACTTTGACTTCTTAGTGTTGAACTCGAGGAGGGCCAAGGGGGAAGTATCGGGATCCCAGGTTGATGAGCCAGGTCCAGCAGACAGTTCATCATTTCATTTTTCAACTGAGGTTCATCTGAGAGCTTGCAGATGTCTTCTTTAAGGTTAGTGATCTCCGCACAAAAGGCCACTGTCTGGGGGCTCAAACTGACAACCTTCATGATGTGAAGCTCAGTGCTAACCACCATAATAATGGTACAGCCCTGAACAACAAATAGCAAAAACAAAAAGTTCAGCTTTGCAATATACAGCAAAAAACCCCAAAACAAAAACAAAACAAACAAAAAAGACTACAAAAGAAATTTTTTGATCAAGTGCTCATACTAAATTATTCATTTTTTCATTTGATTGATTTTGATTTTTATGTATCTACATGTAATTTATGAGCGGACTCTTTATTCTAAATAAGAAGACAACCTTCATTTTGATGGGAACACCATGCAGTCATTTCCACAGGAGGACAGATTAAGGTCATACCAGTATGTCAAGAATGAAGACTCTCTTAGTAGACAGGGAGTGAAGAATATGTCAGGTTACATGGAGAGAGCTAGAAGACATATTAAAATTACTTGTGTGTCAGGAAAACATCGAGAAATTGGCAAATTTTAGCAAATGTTCTAAACTCATATTTAAGTATAAGTTAGTAAATTAACACTTTGCATTAAAATATCGAATAAACTTGCATTAATTATCTTAAGATTTTAAACTAAAAATGTGGCTCCTGTTTTTTAAAAATCGTACAGATTTATATTTGTCCTCAAACATGTAGATATATGTTATGATTTGAGGTGCTTTTTGTTTAATTTTGTAGAGTTTCTTGTGTTTTTGTCTTACTTTTGTTTATTGGGTCACTTGTTTGATTAGTCAATTTGTTACCTCTTTCTCCTTTGGTTCCTTATACCCCTGGTTTCCAGCTCAGTTTGCTGGTTCATTGTCTTTTGCTCTTTGTTGTTATATTCTCCTATGTTGTTGGAAGCCTGGTTTAATTAAATCAAGTTTCAGCAGTCACTCTCCCTCCTTCCTGCTCATTCCTGCATTTGGGTCCACACCTTGTATATTGTAACAACATAAGATCAGTTTTGAATACAGCAAGCAATCATGGAGTGCTGACAGATATGTAACTTTGTGCACTGGATATATAGAGAACAATAATCATTATAAGGTAAAACTTGATTGAAATAATTCTAAGTATAAGACAAAATAATGACAAACTGAAGAAGTTGTTCTTTGTTAAAGTAGGCCAAATTAGCTTTTAGAGCAAGTTGCTTTAATGATGTTTTTACTGTCAGGATGAATGAGAAGACCCAAATGTAGGACAAGGAGGCAGAACAAAGCCTAATCAAAATATCATCTCTCGCGGTACAAAGACTGAACAGAAGACACGACAGTAACAAAACAGGGATGATCTGACACAGGAAACTGAGAACCAAAAATACAGAGATTAATAAGGAATGGTTAAAGTAAATGAAGTCAAACTAGGTGACTTAATGAACAGGATACAATAAATATGGGAGCTAAACAGGGAAAACAACAACATAAAACAGGAAACAAGAACCAACGACAACACAAAAACTGTAAACCATGACTTTCACATGAAGAGTGTTCCTCAGTATTCAATAATAAATCCTCTGTATGTCAAATACTTAATGTTATTTTTTATTCTTTTAAAATGTCATGTTGCAGCTCAAAAACCAATTTTAAATGACCTCAAAACTATGCAGGGATTTTAAGTTTGATTTTAAAGGTAGAGAGGGTGTCCAACTCTCATACCCACAGTGGGAGCTGGTTCCATAAGGGCACAGCTTGATAGCGCATCATGGGATGTCCGGCTTGACTATCCCTAAATGTAAGATTTTATTGAAGAGGAAGGTTTTAAGTTTGATTTCAAAGGCAGAGAGGGTGTCCACCCCTTGTACCCATACTGGGAGCTGGTTCCATAAGAGCGCAGCTTGATAGCCGAAGGCTCTTCCTTCCATTCTTTTCTTATAGACTCTGGAAACCACGAGTAGACCTGCAGTCTGAGAGTGAAGTGCTCTGTTTGGAATATATGGAACTATGAGATCTCTGATATACA
>JBAMHX010000027.1:2910992-2936111 GCA_037177515.1 Pseudomugil tenellus | reverse complement strand
CCCCCCCCCCCCCCCCCCCCCCCCCCCCCCCCCCCCCCCCCCCCCCCCCCCCCCCCCCCCCCCCCCCCCAAACACCCTTAACAGCACTGTAAAAAAAAAACATATTTTATATTTTCATATTTTAGCAATACCAAAAATAATAGTACTAATAATAATAGATACTTTTTTAATCCCCAGAGGGAAATTTAACCCCAGGTTGAAAGTTCATATTGTGTTTTAATAATAAACTCCTCAACATACAATGTAAAACTAATTAATTGACTTAACTACTTAAGTTACTTTTCAAGTCTCTAGTATATATTTAAATACATTTGTCTATTGATTATTTATATACTCTGCATTTTGGTTCTTAACTGTGCAGTTTAAGTTGTTACCTTACGGTGTATGATATCAATACAAAGACATGTTTATTTATTTGATCATTTTATTTTAGTGTTGCAAAGGACGTTAAATTATTACATTGTGTTTTAAATTTTTGTAAAATAAAACATTTTAATGTACATAGTTTATTTGTCCTCTCCCTCCTTGTTTTAAGAATGCAGATAAAAAAACAGATAGAAAAGCAATTTTAATAAGAAGAGTAGTGTCGATATAGGCTGTGCCAATACTCATAGAATCTGGGGGCTACAATATGTTACCATTGTTCTATTTTGTATAGGCTTTGCCCTTTACGGCTATCGCTAGTGGGTTTAAAGACTAAGAGGATGTAGTTTATGCCTCAGTACAGCACGATAAGCATAAACATATTATTTTAGATTAGTCCATTGTGACATATCTGAAGGATCAGTACCTTACTTCATGTTGGCAGGGGCTTCTGTTAGGTCGGAAGGACTAAAGAACGGAACTCTTCGCCTGCGACGGAAAAAGTAAAAAATGAGTCACATCATGCAGATAGAATCGGGAGAAGGAGCATGGTGAGGCCCAAGAGGCTGCGCTGCAGAGGCCTGCCAGCAGAGCTACAGAGGACGAAACACCTCTGACAGAGTGTGACATAAGGTGTTTCGGGGGTTCGATACCGGATTAAATGTAAGCCTGCAGGCGCTGATAGGGACGAAAGGGGCCATGCTTGCCATGTAACATTCAAGAACGGCCACTGGGCACACTAAATGTGAGCGTGCTGCCTCTTTCGATTTATGGGGTGAACACAAAAACCCTCCAGCGTAATCACTCTGGACCTAAAACAGCTGGTAATGCTCTTGGGGGTGTATGCTGGATTGGGTTGGAGCATGGCTGAGCTTCGTTCCACATGTATTCTGAGGCAGAAAGGAGCCACAGAAAGAGCGGACAAGTCACTGACTCTCTTGGAAAATGTCAGGGAAAGCAACAGTGCTGTCTTCATAGACAGAAACCTAAGTGGGACCTGTTCAGGGGCTCAAATTGTGCATTAGCAAGGGTGCGCAGCACTAGAGACAGGTCCCACTGGAGCACCAAGCCTGTGTCTGCGAGCCCCTTTCAGGAAGCTTTTCCCTAAGGGAGGGCTGGACAGGATCTTGTCAGCGTGTCCATTGTGACAGGATGAAATGGCTGCTGCATAAGTATTAATAGTGCTGAAAGCCAGATCTTTCTCTAAAAGAGAGTAGAGGACGGTGAGGACGTGTGGCAGAACGCATTTAGTGGGGCTGAGATCCCTTTCCAGAGACCAGCTTTGAAAATCTGGCTACTTAGCTAAGTAAGACTCTGTTGTGTAAGCAGCTCTGGCATTCTGGATGGTGTTAAGTTATGGTGTTATGTGGAGAAACATCTGGGCTGGACACCGTCCTACTACCGCTTGGGACAGGCAAGTAGCCTACCTCCCCATTCCGAGAGAGACGTGTCCATAAAGACCGCAATGTGGGCTGAGGGCCTGCTCAGAGGAACTTCTTCAGACATAGTACGAGTGTTCCGCCAGTAGTTCAGATCCCCTGCCACGTAGGGGGGAACCAAAATCATGCGCTTGTTCTGATGTGCCAAGTTGACCCAGAGGCGCGCAACCATCTGTAACCGTTTCATGTTGAGCAGGCCCAGTGGTACCATCACATGTCCTGCTGACATCATCCCCAGCAACAAAATGACTGAAAGGGCAGTCACCACGCTGTGTGGGGTGACACGGTGAAGCTGATCTGTCAGTTGGGAGACTCTTTGCTGTAACAGCTGAGCCTTCGTCTTGACCAAGTTAAACTCCACGCCCAGGTATATTATGGACTGGGTTGGAAGTAAAGAGCTCTTCTCCCAATTTATGGGGAAGCCTAGATCCTTTAGGTGCATGATCAGCTTTTGTGTCTGCACGGCCGCCTCATCTCTGGAGCATGTCAGCAAGAGCAGGTTGTTCAGGTAAAAGAGGACTCTCATCCTGTCCTGTCTCTTGGATGGAATAAACTCTTTTTTTCTCCATTTACTGCCGGTTGACTGTAACATGAATGCTGTGAGATGACATAAGTGTTCTACCTCATATAGTAGAAACAAAACAAATCATTTGGGCTTTCGTCCAATTGGAGATAAACAATTGGAGGTTATCGTTTAGTTAGAATGGTGCATGAACAAAAATGAACACAGTGCAAATTGTGTGTACTTTTAAGGTGGGAATGATGGATAGCAAAACAAACTTGAACACAGTAAAACAAACTAAACTATTTTACTTAAATAGCAGTCTTAATGTTTTTCTTATTAACAGCTGCATATTATTTGGTAGATTTTCAGATGCAAAATTTGTTCTGTTGTGATTTAAGCTTCTCCTGAGTGTTTAGAAAATAGTTAACTATGATCCATGTGCAATCTGCACAGGAACATGTCAGCCTGTTCTGCTGAAAAGGTCAATTTACTACACAGCAAGTCATATTGAGAATTATTAAAGGACATTTTTCTTGTTGGATTAGCATTTTAGTCCAGCCTTCTCTCATATCTTAACCCTAAATATGGGACTGGTTATTTCATGACATAAAATGACACTTAAAACCTTTTTGAGGTGGTGTGCTGATCCTTCTCTTATCACTTTAAGTTTCAGGTTCTTGTTTTGCCTCAGACATGTCAGAGAATTATTCCTTTATTACTTCTTCAAAATTCAAGGGAAAAGTCATGTTGCATATTTGATACATATCCTTTCTGGAACATTTTGCATCACTTTATGGAAGAAATTATATTCAAAACGTAGTTGCACACTATATGATACTCGTCTCCTGCTCTTGTGAACGCCAGAAAGTAGAAGACTATACATTTAAATATTTTGACCTATCGCATGGTAATAAATGGTACAAATGCAAAATAAATAAATAAAATTCTGTCCCCATATTTATTGAAAGGGCCAGAAAAGACCTCAGATTTTTAAAAAAATAGTTGTTTTCTGAGGAGTTGGTCTTATTTCAGACATTAAGGGGTTAATATTTAGCTCTAAATTTGTGTAAAAATCCGGTTAGTATGTACACATCCGCATAGAGTTGGACATAAGACAGAAACACTCACACAGCTGCATACAGCTGTATAGATATTGGGAACATAATGGCAACATTTCCTGTTTGGTTTGCAATTCAGGGCCTGGAGCCTTTGATGACACAGCGTTAAAAAATTTTATCAAACAAATTTATACTCAGCTACTTCAGCGACTTAGCTATGCTTTTATATATGTATATGTGTGTGTCTTTCTGTAAAAGCTGATGAAACCGGTCAGTCATATTACAAAGACATCTTTGGAACTTAGCATCTAGCTATGTAAGTACTCTGCATGAGCTTTAACTTTGCTTCCGGTTTTACTGTGAGGTATGTGTCCTTAAACTCGCATATAAAACAGGTTTAAGACAACCTTCTTTTGCTTATGTTATACTACCCCACTTTAAAGGACAGAGTGATGGAGGAAAAGTACCACAATGTTGTGTCTTTCGTCCCAAAATTAGCCAAGTGAAATTCCTGAATATTGCTCTGAAAAGGCCTCCAGATGTGAGGTTTCTGATGAGAATAAGCAATAGAGGTCCTTTAGCTCCAGTTTTATCTTTTTCTGAATTGGCTCTCTGTTAAATACAAAATAGTTATTTTTTCAAGTGTGATTAAACTGTATTAGCTTGTCAAGGTCTCATAGTTCCCCATTTTCCCATCAGAGTTTCACTTGAAGACTCTAGGTTTACTTGCGGTTCGTGGAGTTAACATTTCCCTTCATTTCTCATGGCCTAACACTAAGAGAATGGCCATTTTAGAGCAAGGTACAATAGAAGCACCAACAGGCAGAATGATGAAAATGCTACATGATGGGTTATGAAAATTAAGGTTTTGCTATGGATTCAGTGTGTTGTCACTAGACTTGTCTCAGGAAGTCAGACAAAATTTTATTATATTGGTTTCAAATTAGAGTTTAAGCCAACAACAACTGGATCCCAGGAGCCAGATGAAAACAAAAACCCCTCTCGCTTGTGTTTTGATTCAGTTTAAATCTCCTTACTTTTCTTAGCACAAAAACAAATTACAGGTGAGGTGAACTAGGGGCTTTCAGTTGCCGGTGGGTGTGAATGAGAGTGTGAATCGTTGTCTGCCAGTCCCTTAATAGACCAGTGACCTGTTCACAGTATACCTGGTTATGTGTCAGCACCCTGCAACCTTGCAAAGGCTAAGTAGATAATGAAAACTGAAAGGAGGCTGGATACCAAAAGCCAAGAAAAGAAAGGGTTTAAGGCTCAAGACGCAGAAGAGGACGGAGACAGCATCACCATGACAACACAAAGTATGTCTCCTTTAAGCACAAAAGACAAAGTGGTGATCACAAAGGATGGAGGACAAATTGTTCTATTCTTTGTGGATTGTATCATCAATTCTGCTCCATTAAACATGAACCGAATGGTAGATGTAGCAGTCATGAATGTTCTGACTCCCAAGAGAAAAAGTATGTAGGAGTAAGGTGTGATTGCAGGTTTTGGTGGCCTAGAAGGTGTTGGTGGCGTAGGAAATTAGAACTACACATTTATGTCCTTAGGTTCTTGGCTGTTTTGCAAATAATGTGACAACTATGTTCACTTTTGGTGCTTATTCTGTGCAATTACCAATTATACTGAAGATCAAGGGTTATAATCCAAACTATATTGGCTCTAAAGCTGATAGAAAATCCACTAGACAGAAACATCAATCAATTGTTTATGAGAAAATTAATAATCAGCTCTATCTGCATCATGTCCTCTTTAATCGTACATGTGAACTTTGAGCAGATTCATTATTCCACCTACTTAGCTCAGTGAAATCACATGTTCTCTCCAATCATGTAATATCATGTTTCTTTTTAGAAAATTCCACACAAATTTCACAAAGTTCACCTCATTTATTGTTCAGTTCTGAGTTTTTAAACACAGGAACTGATGCAGTTAGTCAACATGGTTATAATTTTATTGCAATTTAAAGATTAGTATGCTGAATATTTATGTATTTAATGTATTGTTAAGGTTTATGAAATACGAGGACCAAAATGCACGATGGAGAGGCAACTAGATTTAATCCAATAATAACTGTCACTGTGCAATAAAAAACTAAAGACAGCATGGAAACACAATAGAAATTATACAAAATTTCTACAACAGACTGGTGATGATAGAAAGATAACATGAAGTCAAATAACCACTGGAAACAATCAAGAAGAAAAAGAATCAGATTTGCAGAATCTCTGAACACGCAACACCCAGCCTTGAAGCAGTCATAGATAGGAAGTAAATGTCCAGTGAGCAGCAGCTGTCTGGACCGGTGTTTTATTGATGTCAGAGGAGAATGGAAAGATTGGTTGGAGATGATAAAAAGGCAAATTAGCACTGGTTCCAACCAATATTTGCAGAATATCATCTCTGAACACACAACACGTCCAACCTTGAAGCAGGTGTTCTACAGCAGCAGAAAACCACTCCGGGTTCCACTCTTGCAGCTAATAACAGGAAACTGAGGCTACAATTCACACAGATTCACCAAACCTAGACAATAGAAGATGGGTGTGTATCCATTTCAGCTCCACATTCAGATGGTAGGATCAGAAGTAAGTGGAAACATAGTGTAAGCTGATTTATTATGCCACGAAACAATGATTCAGGTTGCTATTGTGGATAGTGTAATGATGGGTGGGGGTATATTATCGGTCCACATTGAGTCCCTTAGTACCAACATGACATGGTTTAACCACCACAGCCTATCTGAGTATTGCTGCTGACCATGTCCATCCCTTTATGAGTGAGTAGTATCTTCTGATGGATTCTTCCTGCAGGATGAGGCATCATGTCACAAAGCTCACATCATCTCATGGTTTCCACATATAATTGGTAACCATCTCACATGGTTTCTTCAAAGTCATGAGTTAACTGTACACCAGTCGACTCCAAATACACCAGATCTCCATCCAAAAGAGCAGCTTTGGGATGTGGTTGAATGTGAGATTCTCATCATAAATGTGCAACAGTGTGTGATGCTTCATGTCAATGTAAAGCAAAATATTTGATGGATGTTCCAAACACCTTATTGAATCTATGACTCCAAGCATTACGTCAGTTCTGAAGGTAAAAGAGGTCAAACTCAGTATTTGTAAGTTGGACTTTAATAAAAGCCTTGTAATCCACAGAACAATACCAGAACAAATAGCTGATGATAACAAGATGATAACGATTAGACACAAATGTGGACATAAATAAAATTGTGTTTTTTTTATATATATATACTTTCAGTGGCCACTGCTCAAACCCAAAGATATTCTGTTAGTGTATTCAGAAATGTATGGATATTATACGTGCCGCATTGCGATAAGGGTCTCATTTGGGATTGTTTGTAGTTTCCTTGGTGGCCTCACTGGTGTTTGCCCATATGGGTTTCATTGGTTAGTTGGTCTTACTGGACTTCAATTGGCGAACTTGGTGAGCTTCACAGGATCCATGTAGGCCCAATATCCCTGCCAGCATGTCCATGTGGAGGTCATGCAGGTTAAATTTGGGTTATGTGAGTACTAAATAAACATACACTGGAGAAATTATTTTGATTCCATGTAGTTTCAATTACATGGGCCTCATATGTAAAGCCCACGGGGGCTCAAAGAGCCCCATGGGGGATGTAGGTGGACTAAGTGGGCAATATTTAAAAGGCCTTGTGGGTTGGGTCAATAGACCCAACATTGGGCCAAATTGAAACACAGTCAGACTTAACTTAAAACCTATACCTGGAAATCCATGTGAGACCCCTATTTGCAGCTCAAATTTAGTCCTTATGGGTATCACATGGATATGCTGACTGGGATCTGTCAACATGACATTTAAAATTACAGAAGACAGAAACAATGTTTTTTTTATTAGACATTACTACTGGAAAAACTAAACAAGTTCAGATATGGAAACAGGGAAATAGAAACATTTTCAGGTCAGGTTGTGAAAACATCCATTTGACATGTATGGGTTGTAAATTCACCCAGATTTAACCAGAATCTACTCTGAGATTAATTTATGCTTGGAACCTGTCTGTAGGGATTTTATTGACCTCTAACAAGTTAAGTTGCATAAGCGATCAAATCGTCTTGACAGAATGTTTCTGTCCTTTCTGTCTAAATATGGATGTGACTGCATCACGTAGGAAATCAATGTGGAGGTCCACTGATAAACCTCTAAAGACTATATATTTCTTGTTTGTCAAAGCAGAACGTGCCCAGGACACTTCAGCATGGAAAATATATTCTAAGTCATACTCATAAAATGAAACATCATTTCACCTACAACACATATTTGTTCAAATCAACCCCGATTAAAGTAAATCTTTAAAATTGTAAACACTTAGATTTGTAACTGGCTGCAGTCGTCTCACCATCACTGTTCGGAGATCCACACATTGGTTGACCCTTATTTATAAGGCTCTTTTAAGTATAACTCCCCTTATTTGTGCATTTTATGCAGAAAACAAGTCCTATGCCTTGTGTTCTTGCACTTCCCTAGTTTTATCAGTTACCAGGGTAAAGGCAGAATTTAGGAAAAGAGCTTTCAGCTGCTCCCTCTGCGTGGAATGCCTTATTGACTGAACTGAAACTCTCTGATCTGATGCCATTTGAAACTTTTCTACCTTTTCTGAGGCGTGAAACCACTAAACAGTGCTTGTGTTTTAAATTGGAATTTGTTTGTTGCATCTGCAATTGAAAATACTAGATACACCTGCAAATCACTTATTTATCACTTATTCTTTATTGTAACTCATTTTTATGGCTGCTGACCTCTTGGCCAGTTCATCCTTGTGAAAGAGATTCTAATCTCAATGGGTTTTTATTTGGTTAAATAAAGGTTTAAAACAAACATGGAAAAAACTTATTTATTACATATTGTAATTGTTAACATTTTTATTCACATTTTTCAACATTTTAAATTTCTTAGATATTCCTACTTATAATTTATATAATATATATGCATACGAAGAGTTTTTTTTAAGGAAATGATTTCCAAAATTTTTCTCCCTTGTTGTTTTTTTCATAGTTTAATCTGTTCAATTGTAACCCAATTTCATTTCATGTCTTTTTATTCTGTTATTACTTTTCATAAAATTGGGTGGGTGTGAAGGAGGGCCAGTCTGACCTGGTTTCATGTTTCTGGGCCTTCTTCGGTGTGAATTCAGTGTGAAGCTTTGCCTTTTTGCTTTTTCTGTAGCAATTCCAGCTGCCCTCTGATGAACAGGCTGCAATTATCTCCAGATCTGTTGAACCATCAGCAGCCACCATCTGCCCTTCAGGGAGCTGAGGGTACCATGGTGTCTATACTGGTCCTACTGTCAACTCAAATATCCATTAGCTGCCTGTTATATTTATAGTGCATTTGGAGGTTTGCAACTCTGCATGGGAGGATAATGGAATATTTTTCATGTCTTGAGTGACACAAAGAGTGTGTATAAAAAGGCAGTAATATGCATGTAGGGACATCACATAATTTTCACACCACTGAATCTAAACGAAGCATCTCAAAAGCAAAATAAAAACATAAATTTCTCTTTGTACATCGAGAAATATTTGATTGATATTGAATAATATTACATGAAAGAAGTGCGTTATTTGCTGATGCAAAGTCTTCTCACAGTGTAAAATCTATCTCTGAAAGCCCTACATTTAATGTTTTTATATGCCAGTTGTTTACTTAGTGTCTGAATGTGACTGTTTTTCATGTTATAATAAAGACTGTTTATGTTAAGTTTCTTCAAGTGTGTGAAACAAGTTTTTACATGAGATTACATGTTTTTCTATTAATAGTACAGTCATTGCTGAGAATGATTCACTTTAACTTTAGTTTAGGTTTTTATTGTAAAATAACAAATTGCCCACAATATGTTATTATATGAACTTTAAAGTTATAACTGGTAATTAAAATGTTTTAAATATAAAAATATAATCAATCATTTTCACAAATAAAATTCAAAGCAATAATTATCACAAGATCCAAATACTTAACACATCAAAATAATACTTATTGGATCAAAAAGTAAAATTATGAGATTCAAAGCCATAATTATTAATGATGTTGTGAAAGTGTTAAGAGTCTCCCCGCTGCAACTCACCTGACACACATCAAACTTATTTCTTTATTTCAAACTAAAACAAATTAAAACAAGATTAACATGTTTAAACGTGAAAACAAGCAAACTTTGAAGTTCAAAAAAAGGCTTTGAAAGAAGTCAATGACTTATCAGGTTCAAACCCTTTTGACAACAAAATTACTTTCACAGCTTCCTTGAAAAATAATTATAAATTCTTTTTTGCAATGCACTATTGTGCAACAAACAATAAATAAGAAATTACAACATAAATAGCATTCAACTAATAATTTTACACCTATTGATACAATTAATACCCTTTGGTGATTGCTTCTTTTATCTTTTGTATCAAATTTCCGACTGATTGACAATTTTTTATGTCCTCACGCAAGCTATTCGCTTTATTCTCACTAGTGGTTTCTTAAATGTATATGTTCCTCTTAGACACAATTTATGTTCCCCTAACTGGAAAACCCTTTTAATTCTGTTAAATAATTGTTTATTTTTACCTTTGTGTATTATTTGAAGAATCTTGGATTTTAACAGGTCTTTAACGCATTGATTTGATTCGAGTACGATGCAGCAGGGAAAGTCACAACACTTGAAGGAGTGGGATTCTCTACTACCAAAGTCTCCTACCCCTGGTTTAAACCACCAGATCAAAGTTATTACTATGATATAAGTTAAAATGACTAAATAAATAGTACAAATGATGAAATTGCTAAAATTTAAAATGACTTATCCATCTACTGGCCTCACTGGTTCCTCTTTAGTTGAATAAAAAGCTTCTGAGGAACAGAATGCTGGGCTGCACTCCATTTTATGCAACTTAGGGTGGTTCCACGCTGTGGGTGGGCGTAGACGTGCATGCAGGTGGGGATGAAACCACTAGTGATAGCCTTAAAGAGCTGCGCCTATACTCAGAATCTGGGGTTACAATATATAACCATCATTATTTTTACCCTGCCTGAGGAACTATTTAGGTGCCAGGGGGTCAACATTGGACTAGTTTAGGCCTAAGTTGTTGGTAAGTCTTTCTCCATCAAGCTGCGGGATTCCACCTCCTATCTGCACCGCTTTACTGTAGTTTTACCCATGACCACCCATCGTAGTTACATTGTATCTCCTTCCTCTTAGAGAATTTAAATAAAAAAAACATGTCATGGTCTTTTATGCTAATGACTTCCTAATTTATTTGCTAAAATCCAAGAACTTTTTTTGCCACCCTGACACCCTAAACCACAAAAAACAGAAAATATCTTGTCTGGTAACGCAATTATTGGTTTCTGAACTTTTAAGGCTTTATGTACAAAGGTCAACAGACTTGCCATCTCCATTGACAACAATTATACAGGTCAGAACTGTTTTGTATAATTTTTTACATTTATCAAAAGTTAAACCATTTAATCTCTAGAACTTTTTTAGCATCTTTTACAGGCTTTCATTTCAAACTATCTTGACTACTGTGCTTTGTGCTGGATAAAGTAAAAAATTTCTATCCTGGGTGCAGTTTGTACCGAATGTTGCTGCATAACATGACAAAAAGAAAATCGTATTATCCTAATCTGATTTTGAATTGATTTGAACCTTTTAATATATTAAGTATATATTTTATAAGAAGACATTTGGTTATTTTATAATACATACTCAGAACACTAAAGTGACCAACAGTAGCAATTATTAGTTATTGATTGGCAGTTAGCGATAGAGACATAAATAATTGGCCAAAAGATGGATCCTGAATACATTTATGGGTGTCTTCCCTGCCTTGTTTTGTCATCTTTGTCAACAATGTATGCTGTGAAATGTTTTCTTCCTCTTTGTTTAAAGTGTGTTTGTAGACTTTCTTCTTTTGGAGGGGTTGTGTGGTCTTCAGGCTCAAACAAATTTAGGTTGATCAATTACTGTAACAAATGTGTTAAACGCCAACACATTAGTCTCATTACCCTCCATGATTTGATGAAAACCATCTATGTTATATCTACTGATTGCTTCATCAAACCACATTCTCTACTGGGACTAGTGCATATTTAACACTGAATTCATTTAAAAAGGAATCCAAAGAGTTTTATGAACTTTTTTCACAACTTGAAACCCCTCAACAAAAAGCACATTTTATTGGGTAGACTCATGTGGAGTCATGTGCCACTGTAGATCATTAACAGAGCGTAACCTTTCTGCACTTCCGCTCTGAATAATTCTTTTTGTCTTATCAGTCCCAGTCACCTGCATGTCAAGCTAAGCTAAAGAGCTAAAAAGCAAAAAGTCCCATCACTTGTAATTGACAGTGTAATGATGGCCTAAATGTCAGGTGGACAAAGTTATGGACAGTATGACTCTTTTAAATGAATAAGCCTGTGATTGACCTGAATATGACACAACTGACACTCTGAGAGGAAACTAAGTGGTAAGTATAAGCTAGATGTGCCAGTTTTATTAGACAATGAGGCAGTATGGTGCAGAGGGGGACCATCCAACAGAAAGGTCATTGGAGATCATGATGCCAGGAAGTGAAAGGAAATCACTACCACCTCCACCCTGATGCCTATTCTTAAACACATGCATACATTTTCACTCTGTTCCCTTCAACATTTGCCAATTATCACATATGCTGTCAGAGTTATGCTTACTTAAAACACAGTAAGTCCCTGTAAATGACTTGATAACTAATTCCAAAAAGCCTTAAAAGACCATTTTTCTTTTGTTTAAATAAACTGCATTTCATAAGTGCTTAAAGATTGGATCTATTTGCTGTAATCAACCCAAAAGGATTCACACTCACTGTAGGGAGATCTTTGTTTGCTTTGCAAATACAATGTATGTAAATCCAATCAAAACAAAGTAATTATTTCCAGATGCCATCAAGCTATATTTTATTCCCAATAGTAGGCCTATATAAACAGCATATTAGATGTTTAAACATCCATACATTCTACCATTTTGAGGAAAATATGAGCTTATTCTGAATGTTGTGCCAGCAATATGTTTATAAAATATTGGAACAGGAGCAACAGGTGGAAAAAAGCAAAAAGCTGGAAAAGTAATTGGTACAATTTCCATTCAAGCGTGTCGTGAGCATTCCCTCCATCAGCATCTTTCCCCTATTGCCTGGTCTGTGAACAAACAGTGCTTTAGTATTTAATATATAATGGTAATTTTGCCACCTACTTGTCCAGGAGGAG
The DNA here is from genome assembly GCA_037177515.1 of Pseudomugil tenellus. Lineage (NCBI taxonomy): Eukaryota > Metazoa > Chordata > Actinopteri > Atheriniformes > Pseudomugilidae > Pseudomugil > Pseudomugil tenellus. The sequence goes on along the minus strand of JBAMHX010000027.1, from coordinate 2,923,461 downwards.
TTAGTTCAGAGTCAAACTGTGGCCCCTTTAGCCATCACTGCATACCCCATTTTGGAAATACAATGCCATTGTTAAGCAAGGTTATGTCTCTGTATTTATCAAACAGGTGCTTCACGAAATATGGCAATTTATAATATCCCTGACCGCGGAGTGTCAGGGATATTATGGTTTCATTACCACCGCCTCCACTGCCACTACTGGATATCCTTCATGTGAGCATGATAACTCAAACAATTTTGACAATTTGATTTTGATACTCTGTGTACCTTTTTAAGTAACCTGTCTTGATTTTTACCATTTTGGGATTTCTGGATTATGCATGAAAAATCAGATTTTTGGCTATATCTCTATTAAATTTATTATACTATTTATAATTGGATTTCAATACTCAGTATACCTGTTTACGTCACTAAGAGGACGATCTTTATTGAATTTCACGATTATTGGATTGATGGTCTCTACACCAGGTGGCGCTTTATGTACAGAAAATCAGATTTTCGGCTACATCTCTGAAACTAAGACTGGCGACCTGTCCAGGGTGTACCCCGCCTCTCGCCCGTTGGCTGCTGGGATTGGCTCCAGCCCCCTCCGCGACCCCATTTAGGAATAAGTGGTAGAAAATGGATGGATCTCTGAAACTATTTGTCACATTGACCTCAAATCAAGTGCAAATAAAAGGTCATGACCTCAGGATGCACCCTGTCCTGATGTCATACCGGGCTAGTTCAAAGTTTTCACACCAGGTGGAGCTTTGTGGCTGAACAGTTGTATCTTTATATTATTGTTCTGTGTCTATTTAAGAATTAGGGAATAGGAGGATTGGGGGTGTTTGGGGATAAATGTTATGATGCGGGTAAGTGGTGGACCCAAAAGCAGGTGAGGAGGAGAAGCAGGAGGTAGCCAGGATGCAGATTAACTGGGTTTATCGAACTATGACTGACTTACTGACAGATTACTAATTTAATGATCTTGCAACTAAACAGACAAACCAAGGAACTTAAATACATGGGAACAAACAAGGGACAGGTGAACATAATTAAGACAGGTGAAACTAATGAACAAGACATGAAGCAAAAAACAGAAACATAGGAGAAAACAGGAAGGCTACAAAATAAAACAGGAAACCAAACCAACAAAACTTATCAACCCTAACAATAAAACCCTAGCCGAAAGCATAGACCTTACAAAAATCCTGGTCATTTTTGAGTTAACATTTACATTTTGACATAACTAGGCATTTCAGAAAGGCAAAGTCTCTTAGATATGAAGATAGTCAGCATATCACTAATCTGCAGTAAACTGCACTTCAAAAATTGTGAAACATTTTCAGAACATGTTCCTTAACTTTAAACAGCAAAGCTGCTGAAAATGCTTCAAGCTCATGGTCTGAAGAAATGTAGAAAAAAATACAAAACTCCTTCATAAAACGCTCAAGTGTGGAAAAGAATGTTGCTTTTCCAGTCAGCTGTCTTGTACAGTATATGTAGTAATTCCAAACTAGAAAAGCCCTTAGAGGGTGCGGACCTCCGCCAAGTAACACAGCCCCCCCATCAGCTTATTGCGATTTATACCCCAATATATGATCCGGAGCACCTCCAACTTTTAATCACCTGTTCCTGGTTCCAGAACAGAGATGTCCCGGAAATTTCATGAAAATCCCTACATAACTTTTTGACTTGTCAAAACAGACAAACTAACAGACCAACGTCAGCAAAAACATTACGTCCTTGGCGGAGGTAACAAAATGGGAAGATTGGAAAAGGGACAGAGACAGGTCAACCAAAAACTATTTCAAAACATCAGGGTTATAAGAAAAAAAAATTCCACCATGAATAGTGCCTCACTAGTGCTAAAACATAGGAACAGTGTTCCTGTGGGCTGAATGGAGGCATTGACTGTCCATGATTGGACAGACGTGATATACAGCGATGGATCACCAACCTGCATTGGACAAAGAAATGATGCTGGAATACTGGTTTGGTGCAGATCCAATCAAACATACATTAAGCTTAAAAAGGTTCTGGGCCTCCAAATAATTGAAGTCAGATGTTCCAAACAAGACCTATAAAGGAATTAATGAGCTAGTTTGCTGTTGGGTAAAGTTGACTGGTCTACACAGAGTTCTAATCTAAATCTGATAAAACACCTTTGGGATGAATTAAGAGTGGAGATTGCTGGTCATGGCTTCTTGTCCAACATCACTTTGGAAATAAAAAATGCCCTTCTAGAAAAATCGTCAAACATCCCATTAACACTCCTAAACCTTGTGGAAAGCCCTCCCAGAAGAGTTGAAGCTGTTATAGTTGGAAAAGGTTGGCTGACTCCTGACACTAAATCCTACAGATTACGAGGGGGATTTTCCAGATGTCCGCATTCCTTCATCAAATGGAGAAAGATATGGGTGAAGAGAAGCCACACATTTCTACAATAAAACAGTGGAGGTAATAGCAGCCATTATCTCATACACAGGTAAATATAACTGTAATGATGTACTGTAACTAAATATTACATTCTAGTTTTAGATAAATATGAGCAACGACTTAATGTGAGCTTGTTAAAAGCTGATAAAAGTTTGGATTGCTACAAAAGCTGTAAAGAGCACTGCAAACTCACTCACAGGCTGAGTCTAGTCAAAGAGAAGTAAATGCAGCAGAGCGCTGGACAAAGAAAATGATTAAATCATAAGATGACTTATATCCACATACATAGTCAAAAACCTGCTTATGGTATTATCCTCACTGTGTAATCTTTGTTAAAGTCAAATCTCATTAAAAAAAAGCCGGATAATTTCCCCAGTAAGTAATACGATTGTAATTTAAAATAGTTCAGAGAAAGTTTTTGTCCTATTTATTTTCTGCATCTAGGACAGTTTGTTTTAATTTTAATGGGAATTATAAAGGGCTCTAATAGACACCTTGCATGACGAATAACATTAGTAAAAATGAAAACAAACATGATAAAACCACAAACGAACCAATTAGAATATCTTGTAAGCAATCAAGAAGGTAAGTGGGATGAAGTGTTCAGAAATCAAAAGTGTTTTAATCTTAAAAATGAAAGTATTAAAGCTTAAAATTGTGAGTAAACTTCATCCATCCATTTTCTACCGCTTATTCCCGAACGGGGTCGCGGGGGGGGGGGCTGGAGCCAATCCCACCTACACAGGGCGAGAGGCGGGGTGAACCATGGACAGGCCGGCAGCCTATCACAGGGCCACATATATAGACAGACAACCACGCATGCTCACACTCATACCTATGGGCAATTCAGAGTCGCCAATCAGCCTAATCCCCAAGCTGCATGTCTTTGGACTGTGAGAGGAAGCCGGAGAACCCGGTGAGAACCCGCACTAACACCGGGAGAACATGCAAACTCCACACAGATAGGCCACCGCCCGAGCCGGGGATCGAACCGGCAACCTGCCTGCTGTGAGGCTGCAGTGCTAACCACCTTGGCACCGTGCAGCCCCGTGAGTAAACTTAACTTTCAGATTAGCATGGTATTGACTTAAACAGGCAATTTTTGTGACTTGATTAAGTGGTGATAATGTGTTCTGACTTTGTTGCATTAACCTTTATACAGAACTCAACTCCTTAACTCAAACTAAAGAAGACCACATTTTTAGTATTCAGAACTTTAATGTAAGATAATCTTATCTACATTAACACTAGGATATACACAATTCTGTTAGGAACTCAGGAGGATGTGGACCCAAACACAGGGTGGAGAAGGCAGGATGCAGATTAAACAGAATTTATTTTTATTTATTTATTTAGTACACAATAAAAACTGCAAGTATAGAAACAATAAAACAAGCAAAGATGCATGGGAGTGGTAGAAGCCTATATAGGCGTTTATAAAAACACACCCAGAGAAACAATAACATTGATTAAACAAACAAGTAATTAAAAAAGTAACAAAAAAAAAACAACTCTAATAGAAATAATACCAATAAAACAATCACAGCAGCAACAATAATAACTTAAAACAATCCAACCCAACATAAATTGAAAAACATATTAGATTGTCCTATTTAAGCTTAGAATATCCTGACATCAGCCTAAAATGTAGTCTCTGAAAGAACTTGGACTTTAACTCAACCAAGACATCCAATGAACCAGTAAACAGAAAAGAAAACCAATGGTATAAATACACTGAAAACAGAACTAAACACAGGTGAAAACAATGACAAAATCAAACCAGGTGAACTAATGAATAGAACATGAAGCTAAAACCAAAGAACCGGGCAAAACAGGAAAACTACAAAATAAAACAGGAAATTTTAACACTAAACCACAAATCCACACAACTTCAAAGATCCAGGACCTAATGGATAACTGTATTTAAATGCACAGCCGTCTATAAATATTTAATCAAAACTACCACTTCTACACTAATACAGGCAATGGCAGAGAATGCATGGCTAGCAGTGTGTAAATACTTGCATACTGGTTTGTTTTCTTTTATTGCCCTTTTTACTCATGATACAAACTTTAAAATAGAATAGAAAAAAAAACGTGAATTTCTGCTTAATCTGCATCTCCCATGTGATCCAGGTATGTTGGGTTTTGAAAGTAGCTGCACCCCCTACAAGCTAAACTTAACAGCATTTGTTCAATCAATGATGACAACCTGAACAACAATCAAGACAACTTACAACTAAGTTAAACATATAAAAAGTAATTTACATAAGTTCTGTATGCAAAATTCCCTATATTAAGTGGAATTTGAGTAATAAAATAAGTACATGTAATCTAATGGAGCCATCTGTTTTTAGTGTGGCTTTGGAATAGAAGCAGAGATTGTATTTAAGTATCTGTATAACAAGGAACAGGGATCTTTAAATACTGCAGAAAGGGAGACAATAACTAAATGGAGGGGTCCCAGCATTAAGCTCTGGGGCACACCACTTTTAACTGGGAAGGAGTGGTGTCTCTCTCAGCTTTTGTAAATTTTTAAATGAAATGCAACAAAATATCTTACTTCAGAGTCAAATGATAATAATAAAGCCCTAATTGGTTACTGTTTTCAGCATTAGATGGGATTCTCTGTAAGTTCTTACATAGTAAACAATAAAAATAAGTGTGCACAAAAAAATTACATTTAACCAAGAGAATAAAAAGAAAAAATGCGTCATTACACCATTACAAACTCCATTTACATTTGACAAAACTGCAGCTCAATATGAAATAGCACTTCTCAGTACTTCTACACAAAAAACATGCATAATTAGCATAAGCTAATCTTAACATGGCACTTGCATGTTTGCTCTAGCACACACATGGTTTAACTCATCAAGATGAGGTTTCACCACAAGCATAGCAAGAACACAGACACACAGTCTATCTAGCTCATGTTTCCTTCCACTTAGCACAATAGACACTTTCCGACAGATGAGTTATTGGAACGCAGTTCTAGGAGCAGTATAGTTCAAACAACTGTCCGTGGTGGTAGACGGTGGAGCTACCATCTATATCAGATGTAGTTCTATAGAACCATGAAAAGACACCAAGAGTTAGGGGTATTTCTCCAAATGTCCCCAATCCTCCTACTCCCCAATCGTCAAATAGACACAATACAATAATATAAAGCCACACATGTAATACCTTGCAACTGTATTTACAAGTCATCTATCATATTTATTCATTGAGCCTCACTGAACTCAGTAATAAGGAAAGTAGGCTTTATACATTACAATTTAATTCAGATAGGTATGATGTCGTTCTGAGATACATCCTGAGGTCACAACCTCAGGTTGTTTGCACTCGAATTGAGGTTAATCTAGCAAATATTTACAAAGATTTTGTTAAAACTGTGATTTTTCAGCTATGAAGCTCCACCTGGTGTCAAAATATTGAATAAGGCAGGTATGATGTGAAGTCATGACCTTTTATTTGCACTTGATTTGAGGTTATTGAGACAAATAGTTCCGGAGACTTAGCCAAAAATAATTTAAACTATTCAAAGTATTTTGATGTATTCTAAGCTTATCATTTCAGGCTGTGGCACGGCTCTCTGATGGTGGGCAACCAACCCTCAGCAAGGTGCTCCGAATCCTCTGAGAGCAGGTGGAGTAAGGGTGGTAGTGACTGCCATAAAGACAATGAGGGAGAAGCTTTTTTTAAAAAAAATAAATAAATTAGCTGTGAATGCAAAGCAGGAGAACTGATGACTAAAGGGATAAAGCTCACTGTTGAACCACAGTCAACTCTCAGTTACTAATATTTGGTTAAAGCATAATGTTCAAGAAGAAATTCCCATTTTTCCACCTAATTTCTTCACTTGCAGGTTAAAAGCTCTTTAAAACAATTTTTTTTCTTAATAACACTCTTATTGTAATCCAAACCACAACATTAATTATCAGTGACCTCATGTGGTGTAAAAATAGTGGGAACATTTCATATAAATATATTATTATAACTACTGTACTATTAGTTGTGCAAAAAATGTAATAAATTCATTAACCATGTGCCGAACAAAGACCTTGTCCCTTTATGCCTGTTTGGCACATCTTTAAATATGCATAGAAGCCATGAGTGAAGTGAAGGGTACACCTGCCCGTACAAGAGGCTCTCCTGTCAACATTCCAATTCTATATGAAAGGGTTAATTGCGGGACAAGCAGAACATCCTATTAAAGATATGTTTCCATGGTTCCCGAATCATGGTTGTTGGTTTGAGTATTTACTGAGATTTTCACACGCATTCATCTCCCTTGTTTACAGAGGATGGTGTGAAGAAGAGAAACATCCAATGAGCAGCAGTTTTCTGGATGTCCTTTTGATGTCAGAGGTCAGAAGAGAATGGGCATACTGGTTAGAAATTATAAAAAGCCAACAAGAAGCCAAATAAGGACTGGTTCCAACCATGGTATGCAACTCTTCTAGCCTTGAAGCAAAATCTCCGAATCTCTGTTTGCTTCCTCTGGAAGTAACCTGGTTCTAGCAAGGTGGACGCAAGCAGAAGCAGATAAGTGTAGCTTGAATGGGTTTCTTGCTAAGGCATCAAAATTTTAGCCTAGCATGCTAGCAGCCAACCAAGAGGAGCTAACAAGTCAGTGATGCTGTGGCTGTTTCAGTCGACTGCTGGTTTGGATAAAACTGTTTCTCATCATTGACTATTTACCCAGCAGGTGCTTTCATTTTGTCCTAGTTCCTGTGTATTATGTCATCCCCTTTGGTTGTAAATGGAGTCTGGTCTGTCCTTTCTCAGTCACAACCTTCTCCCCGAGAAAAGCCTAAGTGTCATTCTGTGCCCTTCTGTCAGAGATGTTCTGTAAAAGTACCTCTCCTGACCTTTTAAGGGACCCTCTGCTTGTTTGCAGTCAGAAAAAAACACAGTTATCATTCACTTCCAATTTCTTTTTTCCAACCACAACTTTTAAGTCTCTGCATCATTAAAACAGACTTCATGCATCACAGTGAGGGGAGCAAAATAAGAATACACACAAGCTGCTGTACTGACACATAGATATAGTTACCTTAACTTCATATTACACCAGACAATACTAAATATTAGGCCAGATTATCTAAATGTAGCAAAAACCAAACAAATCTTCATCTTACAGTATTAACGTATCAATAATCCATCCAGAAATGTGCACATAGACTTATTGTTGAGTTATGAGAAGTTCTTAGTGCGGAGCAGTAAATATCAGCACAATAAAATCTGGAGTTGTCCAGCCTTTATGTCAGAGGAAACTTAGTTTGCGGTTGGCTGTAGACAGTTTTTAAAGAAAGCATTAAAGAAAATCTTATCAAACTGTTTATCGCAGAGACAAAATTGGTTTAATGGCTCTGCATCACCACGCTAGCTTACATAGCAGTGAGTTAGCTACATTTTGTCAGGTCCATCTCCTCAAACTAAGCATCAGTATGAGGAAGAAAGATGATTTAATTCACTGGACAGGGAAGGGTAGCAGAATATTCCAATCCAAACAGTCCTAGCTATGCTCTTTGCTAGAAGATAAGCTGTTTCCTCAAATTGTAGAATTACGCAAAACTGGTCAGAATAAAAAATTGAAGTAGCTACATTTAAAAATAACCTCTAAAATATCGTTTAAATATCTTAAATATTGTTCTGTATTTTTTCGCCAGACACATTGGCGTAGTAGTAAATTGCAAAAGTGTAATGGAATCACTTTGTTCACAAATACATGTCACAGGACATAACTTATGGGATCACATGACCAGTTTATTTCATGTAAAGATGGTGTGTTTTGGATGGATGGAGGAGGAGATGGAAATCTTTTTATACATCATTACAGGGGGTAATGATGATACAGGGGGTAGATGGAAATGAAGAAGGGCTTCAAAAACAAACTGTCAAATACTCAGCAGCAGGTAAAAAAACAACTCTACATGCCATCGCCTGCAAATTGCAATTGCTATCAAAATTTTAAAAATGTTCATTTTATTTTGAAATAAATTTGTAATATAGCCACAGCTATGATATATTATGACCTCATCACTGCTTTTATCCTGTTTGTGACTTTCCATCAATGTATATTTCTTCTGAACACTCAGATGCACGGGGCATGTGGCGTATATCTCTGTGCTAGATTACGAAACTGGAAAATAAATTGATAAGTAGTGAAATTACTTTTCAGATCCACACACTGCAATACGAATGAACCTAAAACTGGTTTTATGTGTGCAGGATTCAGGTTTTCCCACTTCTGGTTCACTTTGAGCTAATCAGCTTTTCATCAACTTATAGAATCAGCTCTGTGAACTCTGCATTGTTAGCTTTTTTTGAAGGACTACACGTCTATTAGTGTTGAAAATGACCAATATTTTTCCCTTTGGGGTTGCTGAGATATTGCCGAGAGCTACATATCCTAAAAAGATGAGCAGTGCCATGTTACCTGCTATATTTATTTCATTTCAAACACTGGTATCGTCATGTCCTAACATGTCTTTCTACTTACTATTTTTTTAAACTACGCATATATTTCACAATATTTCAGTAGAGTTCTATCTTCCACCTGATCTTAAATTTGCATATGAAGACACATTGCAGCCCACTGATACCAAGTTTTTTGGCATAAAGCACAAATGTTCCAGCTGCTCAATGATACAACCTGGCAGCTGCTGTTCACTTACCATCCAGAGTAACTTTACCTGACATGGGCTGTAATGTTAACAAATGAGCCGTCAGCCATTGTAGACGCTGGACCTGAAACACGGCTGCCAAACACATACATTATAATCAATCTGCCAATCAATTATTGCTCTGACTGACCCATCAGCGAAGGGCATGACACCTCAGTTATAAGCAGGTTAGAGCTGGCTGTTGTGGCACCTTGAAAAGGAAGGGGGGGGCGCATGCTTGTAAATGACGCAGAAGTAAATTAGTCCCACTGGGACACCAGCAGAGTGGGCTGTGCACTCACCCAACAGGATTAATAAGACTTGAGCTGGAGTGCATGGCTCTATACCCCCAGTAAGAGCTGTTAGACGCACACTTGCTACAATTAATCCATCTATCATCCTCCCACGAACACATTCCGCCATATATGCTTGATATTAACGCCTAATTTGTGAGTGGTGACCAGTGAAGTTTGGAGCTTTGAACATATCAATCAGGTTTACTTATGCAAATAGATGTTGTGTTTAGGTGTTGTTGGAATAATGATCAGCAGTTAATGCATCATTAGAAACTCAGGCGGAGAAGAACCTGTTCGATTTTGCACCTTTTAAAAGAAACAATAATAAAAGAGTATTTTTTTAAAACAGCAGAGCCTGTGATTGATCTTTTGAATAGATGTCCTTATTGCTCATTTCTTTTCTCTGGCCCAAGTGACAACTCCATGCTTTATATTAGAAGCTATTTTATTGGGAGGCACAGTCTACATCCCGGCCAGCAACAGGTGGCTAATATCATCCACCAGACGGCTAATAACATTTGAGCAGAGTAAGTGTCTGTATGTTAGGGAGCCCATATCTGGTTCATTGTGTTATTGTCTCCATCTACATGTGCAAGAAGCTGCAGTGCTTTGCATGCCAGTTCCCACTTTGGTGGTTGCCCTGACAACAGTGGGGTTCTGGAGTCTGTAAAGTGGCGTATGATCTGTGTACTTCTTCAGAGGCAAGCAGAAACACCTGAATGAGTGTCAGCGTTCACCTCTGCATCAGAAACGTTTCTAATTTTAGGATGTAATCTGAGTCTTTTATGAGTTTTATGACAAATTAACCTTTTCATGCATAATGGTCTCTACAGAAGACACAATTACAAGCTGTTTTCTTAATGAAAGGGTTATGCATGAATGAGGGTGGTAGATTTCTAAAAGAACTTAAGTGGACGTTAATAACTGGAACTCACTAAAAAGATGCAAAAGTATTATACATTTGTATGTATTATTAGCATCAATGATATATTTGAATATAAATGCTTGCACTGTAAAACAGAGTTTGCCCTTATAATTAATTGGGGAAAAATTATGCAACTGTATGTGTATAGAAAATGTATATCAGATAATTATACTTTGTTACTTGATAAATGCTCTATAGAATGCAGTAATATGAATAAATGTAATGTAAAATATTAATATAAAAATTTCATTGCACTTGTCTGTGAAGGTAAAATACTGTATTTGAAACAAAAGGTGGTTTTATTTTACTCTTGCATGCATGAATGCGTTAATCAGATGGCGGTGGTAAACATAATTAAGATGAATGCAGCTGATTATGATGTTGCATCGCAGAATTTCCTTTAATTAAACCCAAAATAATATATATATATATTTTTTAGTGGTTCAGTAAAATATGATGCAAAAGGAAAAAGAAAAAAATTCTGATTGTCATGACAATTTTAAATAACAAATTTGTTTAATTTTTCTTACTTTTTAATAATTTTTATGAAAATGCTACAAATTCAATTTCAAATCACAGGTTTTTCTGCGAAGAATATAATTATCATTTCATAAAATTAATTCTTTAAAAGTGCCAATAGTTTAGCAAAAGTTTAGCAGCGTTTGTTTGACACCAACAGTAGCAGATTAAATCTTTCTTGTAAATTTCAGCTTGAGCAATTTCATAAAAATCAAATATATGACAAACAAACATTAAATTTCAGATTTTATTTGTTAAAAATGTAACAAGTCAGCAATTTAAAGCTGTGTGTAGCTGGTTTCCTGTAAACAAAGGGAACTGTATATGACGGTGAATTTCAGCCATCCGGCGTGTTTCCCTGCCGTAAAAGAAAAACTAAAGAATGACAAATAATGCATCAAAAGAAAAATAAAGAAAATTAGCTCAAACTTCTGAAGTATTCAGTTTATCTGTTTTTCTTTAGGACACAGTAGTAAATTAAGTGAAACCTGATCAGGAACAAGTTGTGTTCATGATCTATAAAAGTAATTTAAGGACGATTTACAAGCACGGTACCCAGGAAGGAGGTTTTAATTGAGTGCACACTTGTTTCCCCTGTATGGAGACAGAAAAGTCCATGTGAGCAACACAGCAGGACAATGATCTCAGTAGCTGAGACAGAAGAAGACAGACAATATGGCAACAATATCCTGCTGTAAAGCTCCACAACAGACGAGAAGTAGACTCTATTACAAGGCAAGATAAGTTTATTTGCATAGCACAATTCAACAACAGGATAATTCAAGTACTTTACAGAAACATAAACTAGAAAAGCACTCAGAGAGCGCAGAGCTCCGCCAAGCCACAGAGTTCCCCCAGGTTATTGTGGGGACCCTGCCAAGGAGGTTGTTTTTGCAGGTGTTTATCTGTCTGTTTATTCGTTTCTCTGTATACAACATAACTCAAAAAGTTATTGATGGATTCTCATGAAATCTTTTTGGATATATCCAAAATGGGAAGATATGTGGAGCATAGAAGCGGAATGCAGCTTCTCATGTCTCGTTCTGACTCTGGGAACTGATAAAAGACCAAATCCAGATCTGCTAGGTTTATACTGGGTCAAGAGGTCTCTGATGTATTTTGGACCTAAACCATTCAGAGCTTTGTAAACCAGTAACATAACTTTAAAGTCTTTCCTCTGACGGACAGGAAGTCAGTGTAAAGACCTCAGAAATGGGCTGATATGGTCGACTTTCTTGGTCTTAGTGAGGACTCTAGCAGCAGAGTTCTTGATTAGCTGCAGGTGTCTGATTGGTTTGTTAGGAAGATGTGTAAAGACACTGTTATAGTAATCAAGCCGACTAAAGATGAAAAAGTTGACTAGTTTTTCCAGGTCCTGCTGTGACTTCAAATCTTTTATCCTTGATATATTCTTAAGGTGATAGTACCTTATTTTATTATTCACTTAATGTGTTTTTCAAAATTTAGGTCTGAGACCATCACTACCAGGAAAACCAGGAAATTTATTTGAGCAGAGTTTTGCAAAACAAATTATGACAAGTACATCAGCTTTATAATCCAAAAAAAAAAAATAATAATAAACACAAAACTTGCCCAAAGGGAGTAGACCGAAGCAGAATGCTTATGGATGTCTACCCC
>JBAMHX010000027.1:2873712-2885463 GCA_037177515.1 Pseudomugil tenellus | reverse complement strand
TCCATCAGCAGCCAGGCGTCTGAAACAGTCCACACTCCCCCAGAGGGGAGTGGGAGAGAGGGACAAGTAGTGAACAGAGTTATAGAATATTATATTAAATGCATGACAGTGAGTGGGACAGCAGAAACCAGAGGACAGAGGCTCAGTGCACCATATTTCCATATTTCCCCCAGCTTCTGGCCTATAGAGCAGCCTAGCTTCAGTTGTGTAGTTAACCCTATTCCTCACTATTCTGATTATAAGCTTTTCCAGCTGTTGAACAACTAGAGTCCTACATCAGACTAGAATGGGACAACATTCCTCTTCTAAAACTCCAGCTATTCTTTACTTCCCAGATGTTTAGACAGTTATCCAAAGAAGATGCTAAATAATTATCCTGGAACTATTTTATACAAATATGTTGTTGCCATCCGATTCAGCACAAGCTCCTATTTCCCATAAAATGATAAAATATTTCAGTTTCAACATCTGATATGTTGTTTAATATCTGTTGGAAATAAAAATTTGTTTATCATATTTGTAAATCATTGTATCCTGTTTTTAAACAGAATAATTTATTGAATAATTTATCCATTTGCTACAGGAAATTTTACTTATACAGCACTTTTCACAAATAGAATCCTAAAAATGCTTTACAATACAAATATAAAAAATACAGAACAAAAAATGAACACATTAACTAAAAAGTCAGCTTGAATAAAAATATTTTCAACTGTTTCATCAACAGAGAAATGAAGAAACCTTTTTCATAATTTTATTTAAAGACGCTCTTAAAGGGGAGCCTATGGATCTTTATTTTCATGGTTTTCATTATGCAAACCTGTTTTGTCGAGATTACAGCTAACATTCCCAGCTTTCATGGAGCTAGAGGTAGAGTACAGCCTGGACAGCGTGCACCTAAAACAAAGGCAAACCAGATATGCTAACATCTATGCTTGGTTTATAATAACTGATTAAGTTCCAGCAGCATCTGTGTCATTACTGTAACATTCTCAAAGTAATCTCATGGATAATACGATTTAATATGACTTGAAGCGTCAAATTCCTGAAGAGAAGCTTCTTACTTAATCTTTACTGAATTATGCATATTTTAAACAATAGGAGCAAGAGAGGGGTACTTGAATTTCTGCAAGACAAACACACCTTTAGTGGGGATGTTATTCCCCTTCTGGTGTAAATCGAATGCAGCTTAGGTTGAGTGATGGACCGCGGCAGGACAAATCTCGGTCTTCTGAAAAGTGCTGACTTTAAGCTAAAAAATGGTAATAGATTTTCAAAGTGAGGGGGGCCATTACAGGGACAGCATGCAAATGATGGGTGAAGAAATCATCTACAAGGTGCTGTTGAGCTCTTGGTCTAAGGAGGAAGGGAAGACCTCTCTCCATTCTCCATAATGGGCAGCTTGTAATTAGATATTGATTCGTTTTGTTGATGAGTATTTCAAACTAGTGTCCTCTTCTTGAAGAAAAGGGAATGCATAAACGTCTGAATACGTCTTGTTAGGTCTAAAATGTTATGTCTTCATGCAGTTAGGTTGCTACTGTGCTACGTTAATAATTAAAAAAAACAACCAAATGGAAATGTGCCGCCTGAAGAATAATAGTTGCATTGACCTTGGAAAACACCATTAAATTCAACTAATTGAGCACCTGGAATGTTTTCATTCAACAAATGTGTACATAAATATTTATCATTTAAACTAGTAAGTGTGGTTTACATGATTTAGAATGAATGCATAAGAATGAAAGGTATATGGTCTGTTTTGTTTACTGGTTTATGCACTTAAAATTTAGTGACAACAGTTTGAATTGACAGCAATTGTGTGATGCGTTTATGTCAATACAGAGGAATGTTTGCAACACCTCATTGAATCAACGACTCCAAGACTCGAAACAGCTCTGCAAGTAAAAGAGGATCCATCCGGGTTCTACCAATATGTACTTTATAGTGGACATGGTGTGTTTAAAGTTGACACACGGTAGTCAACCCTGTAAATACTTGTTTTCATTGGTTTTTGATTCAGTCTTCCTTTTGCCTGGAATTTACTAAGAGAATATCCTGTTTTGACTTTACATTGTAGATCTTCTAAATCAAAAATGTCCCATGGAGTTCCCCACAGCTCCATTCTGGACCTCCTATTGTTCAGCATGTACATCTGGGGTCAGCAACTAGGTTTTTTACCAACTAAATTGTAGATCAAAATGACCTTTTCACAACAAAACCGGATTTTTCCTTCTATATTATATTCTATTTAATTGTATTTATCACTTTATTTATATATTATAAAATATATTATTCTATGTTTTTTCATTATATTATATCAGAAATGTAAAAATAATGTAAAAGATGTTATTACGGTGTGTTTTCCATGCGGAAGAGTGATTTTTATATTGTTGTTAACATTGTGTGGTTAGTGTCCTTTATTTGCTAAGCAATAGATGAGAAAGTTGGTCAATGTCAGAACCGAACCTTACACCTGGTGGCTTGAACTTAGCAGCTGCTTTACCAGGTGAACTAAACACTGTGCCTAAATAAACATTCATGAATGTTCATTTCAACCTTACTAGTACTAGTAAGGTTCTAAAGAAGTGGGTTGTAAGCATGACTTGAATGTGTAGAATTTAAGTGGTTTTCAAACTCAAATAGTAGAGAACTATATGGAAACTGAAAACCGTGACAATATCCGTCTATTATGACTTTAATCACAACCAATGATCAGCTGGTAAAATCCAATACTTGTACTGAACTCTTCAAATAAAGAATTTATCGTTTTCTATTTGCATTGCTTCTGTGTAAAATCCCAGAGCATTAAGTGTCACCATGACATGACGTGTTGTTGAATTAGGCCCATTTGTTTCACAAATCTCTTTGAGATCAGGTTGACCCAGTTTTTTTTTTCACAACTCTGAGGCTACCAGGATTCTCTGCAGGCTACCAGGCAATCATCATGTAATCATCTGGCTGAAAAAGAAACTTTTTAGAACAATACCTGGATTGTTTCGAGGTCACAAAGTGACTAAAAACTATTACATGTTAAAATATGTAAATTATGTTACTTGTGTTTAAGGTTCACCGGTAACTTTAAAAGTCTTGCATTGCAGAAACCCGAGTGTAGTTAAAGTAGAATATTTTAAAGGTCACTTTACTTTAGTCACTACAATATATGAGTTTAGGTCACTGTGAAGAAAATAACCTGAAACGAACATGTGAAGAAGAGATAAATCATGCTAAATTGCTACATTATCAGCTTTGTGCTGCATTCACTGATCTAAGGGAACCAGTTCTGTTGAAAGGAGTTGTAGACAAATAGTCCGAGACTGATGTGAAAGTGTTGAATATTAACTCTCAGACTGGTATGCCGGCTCATGATCAGGCTCCTGTTAAACTGTACTCAGCACTTTTTGCTGCTTGGAATTATCTGTCAGTAGTTTGATTGGTCTCTACTTGCTTAAACTGATGTATATGTCCTCTAAAACGAAACAGACGGCCAAGGCTTTACCTGGGTGATTTAGGTAGGCCCTGACTCAGCAACCTGTCTCTCCTAATGGTTTTCAGTTACAGCACATAGCTTCAAATAAGGAAATCAGACCTGTTTTCCAAATGAAATGGATTATTTGAATGCTGATTTTTTTTTCATTGACACTCCTAAAATGATCCCAATTATGGTTGTAAACGATCATGTGCATGCTGATGTGCGCAATGTGTGAAGGGGTATGACTAGTTGAGCTGCTCTTCTGATGTGTGAATTCATGTTTAAGTACATACACCTGCTAGGGTTATGTACCCTACCGTGCTTCTAGCATGTCCTGGGAAATGCTCTAGCCCTCTAAACCCCTGCATTGGGACAAGCTGGTAGACGATGGGTAGAAATATGTGACCAAATATTTTATGTTCTGTCAGAGAACTAGCCTAAAGAAGCTATCTTTAAACATGTTTCCCTAAAACATTATAACATTGTACAGTAATGTGTTGCAGTTTTGCCAAGCCTCTAGTTTCAAGCATATTTCCTAATAAATGTTCCTCTCATCTTCCACATTTCCTTCATTCTTCCTTATCTACTCTGCCAGGCTATTGCTGCTCAGTCACATATGCAACACAGCTATGTTAATACTCAGCCTTTGTTCAGTCAGTGAGGCTTCACAGGCTAAGGCTCCTACAACATCCCTCCTCGGTAAATAAGATATCGAGGGGGACAAATTAAAATCCTCTACGGACTTGAAAAAGATGAATGCACTGAAGAATCTGACTTGGAGAAACTAGACTAAATGGAGAGATTTTGCCTCGTCCCAGTTTTCTTCTGAAAATAAAAGAACTAGTACATCTGAAAAGAGCTGCTCTTGGAAGGTGGCTGGGCGCCACCAACAAGATATGTGTGGTCAGGAGATCTCCCAGGAGGAGGTGGAGAGGTTTGTCTGGATCTTTCTCCTGGATTTGTAGCTCAGAATCAGATAAGCAGCAAAACATAGATGGATCATAGTTTTTTAAACTCTGAACTCAAATAATTATCAGCTTCTATCATGAACGAAACTTCAACATCCCTTTACCACTACATCAACCCAGTCTCACAGCAAAGTAGGAAACTGACAGAAAGCACACAATTTTCTCAGCCAACCTTGGGAACCTTCTTTGAAGCATTGGTATCCCACAGGGTTTTTTTCTACTTTGCCCCATGTAGTTCACATCCCATAGTATCCAATCCATAAAACTTAATGTTCCTGTGCTACAATAAAAAACTGCCATAAGAGAATGTGTTACAACAGGGGTGGGAGCTTTGTTTTCCACGTCTCCTTATTTCAACCCACCAGAGCCAACTGGATGAATCACTAAACTGCATTTTCATTATCATTTTTCGGAAAATAAAAGTGAAAAACTAAAATTTTGATATACAGGTGTTTCCATTGAACAGTGTTTACCACATAAGCCTCAGATCTCACAAAATCACATTACAGTTTTATGAGAATGTCCTCGCAATGTTTACTAGAATCATTATGTTGCGGTTTTCTACTTGCTGCGGCAAATTTGCTACAACTTTTCGTAGCCATCAACTCTTATTTCCCTTTCTAAATAATTGTAAAACTGCATTTCCCATTTGTCTATTCCAAACTGTACCATCTTAACTGGTCACAAGACCAGTCATGTCCAGGGAGGCATATAGGCAAAAAAAAACATTTCCATTACACTTTTGCGATAAACTTCAATATCGAAACGTCTGAAAAACCACCTTGTGAGAGTGCAAAACTTTTTTGCAATATTTGAGTTTTTTCCGAAATGTAGATGGTTCCATTATTGGATTTCTATTGCGATATTTAGGTTTTGCGCAAATCTAGGGATAAAGGAAATGCACCTACTGTCCAGATCTTGATAAGCTATTGTATCCACTTTATCTGAATCAGGTGTGCTGATTGAGGAATACATGGAATACCTGCTGTATTTTGGCTCTTGAGAACCAGCACTGTACTAAAGGGAAGTAAAAAAAAAAAAAAACACATGTGACAAAGGAGGTTGATCTAAAACAGAAGATGAACCATCAATACCACCGGTGTTGCATTGTATATGACGAAGATATGCAGGCTGGATATAATGTCCCTTTGCTACCTTTCTGAGCCACATTAACGAAAACAAAAGAAGACATTCACATTGGCATCATACAACTAACAACTCTGACAAGTGAAGACAGAGATAACTCTAGCCTTCTGGGTCCCTAAGCAGAATAAGTTTTGGGGGCCCTACACCTTTCTGCCATGGACTGTGTTTTTAGGGTATACACAACCTGACATAACATGTGTTAACTTATTAAAAACAAAGAAGTTGGTAAAAATATTACTACACTTAGAAAGAGACAATAATTAACACAACTCATTTAGCTTTTTCCAATCTTATTCCAATATAAAATGATTCAAACTAAAAAGGGCAAACTAACTTAACATAATTATAAACTTTTATATACATAATGATCTACCATGTGGCACCCCATCAACTAAAAGAGCTCTGTTTATGTAGATTGAGCAACATTGAACAGGAAAATATAAATTAGATACATTAAAAACCTAATGTAACTTTTCGAGTTAAATTACATTTTTCTTAAAAAATAAAAAATTTCTTTAAACAACATTTATTAAGTGTTAATCTATTATTCGGGACGCAATGTTTAATTGTCAAATGATTAACATTTCTGTATTTTTTACAGGACTTTTCGCAAAGCTACTATTAGCTTTAGCTGTAGCTTTAGCTACAATTGGTAGCTAGCAGTACCCAACCAATTGCTAAAGCTTGTAGCACCTGCTAAATCAAATCGAGTTTTAAAAAAGTAGGCTACTGTTTCATGTCTAGTGGTAGACCGTAGTGCTGTGGGGCCCTAAGCTGTCGCTTAGATTGCCTAGTAGCAAAACCAGCTCTGAACAGTTTTGGTACTTAGCTGTTTATATGGCAACAGCTTGACAAGGCAAACATCAATTATGGGCTGAACTTTCTCTGTATGACATTTGAATTATCAAAGAGAGACAGCAGAAAGTTAATAAAGACTTTCTTTCTGTTGCCATTAACTTGAAACTAATATCCAAAAATGACTTGATTAAATTGTTTAAAGAATATGTTATATTGACAAAAAAAAACATGCTGTTCTCGTAAACTGAAATATGTAATTTATATTGCAGAATGAACATGCTGTTCGCTTAATAATGTGTTATGAATGGTAGACGTGGATTGGAATAAGATTGTAAAGGCTGATTTTACAGTTTAAGCTAAAGTTAGATGTCAAGGTTAACCCAATAAACCTGGACATGTTTTGAGAAAAAAAAATCCTTAAAGACTTCCAATAATTGCTCCACAGTCATATTAAGGTTTGTACTTAGTTAAATTTATATTATTATTGGTGGTGATGTCAGCTCTAATAAAGAGGATTCCAGCTCAAATAATTAAAAGAGAGAGGAGAATAGGATAGAACAAATTCTTTTTAATTATCCTTAAGGTTTTAGATGTCCTCCTGCTCCAATGCACCTGATTCACATCTAATAGTTCCAACAGCTTGTTGTGAAGTTCTCTCCCAGGGGACAAAAGTCCAGTCTTGGAGATCTACCATCCTGCAGCATTTAGATGCATCCCTTCTCCAATACACCAGACTTTAATCTTGTGCATGTCATTCAGCCATCCACAGACCTTTGTTTGATTCAGGTGTTTCTTTTTAGATGCATCTAAAAGCTGGAGGATATTAACTCTTGAGGATCGGTGTTGGGCATCTGTTTTCTACACCAGGAGTGACCAAAGCTGGTCCTTGAAGCCTGCTGCCCTATAGGTTTTTTAATGTATCCTGGTCCTAACACTCTTGGCTTACATTAAATAGATCCAACAGCCAGTGAAGTTCTTCACAATGATTCATTAAGTTGAGTCAGGAGTGTCGAAGAAGAGACTGTGTAAAATCAGGATTGTGATCCCTGAGGACTGAATTTGGACACTCCTGTTTGACACAATGGCCTTTAAAGTTTAGTTAAAGTGTGCTGAAGCAGGGAAACATCTAAAAGTGGAGTATAGTATTGATAGAAACTGGTGATAAATATTGGGTTCATATTATCGGGGAAGGTGAAAGTCAACCAAATAACCTCTCTTGTTTCAGAGAAATAAGCTGGGAACCACAGATATAAACTGGGATTTCTTTATTTATGGTAAATAGTCTCATTGCAAAATAGACATTTATAAATCAAGGTCAAAAACATTTAATTTTTTCAAGCAACTACGCTGGGAATTTGCATGGTAACTTTTAACAGGCCATTCTTTTAATTATATAAAAATTTAATTTATTTATATTATTGATATTTGTTGTTTCTATGCTTCTTTACAGCATCTGTTACATTTTAATTGTTTAATATAAATCAGATTGAATTTTCTTGAACATGAAAGATGCCATATAAAAAAAAAACTTGCTTTGCTTTACAACATTTAGTGTAGATGGAGAAACCTATATAAAGGAGGATAAGAATTAAACCTGCATTTAATGTTAGTGATCTGAAGGTCCTTAAGCTGTGATGCACCATGATTGTAGAATGGAAATCAATGCATGAGGAAAACAAACCCAGTAAACCCTGCATCCACAACTGCAGGTTAAACCTCCATCAGAAAAGGAAAAAAAAGTCTACAAACATTTGTCCATTTTTTCACTCAATCAAGTCAATACACACTCCTTAAACTGATGAAAACAAGGACAAAGTTAAAGATTTATTGACAGCTTAACCTCTCTTTCTACAGAGATAGAAAAATAAGAGGTTTGTGTGAAGGAAATCCTCCCAAGCAAAACTCAGTCTGAAAGTGAAAAGAGGGACTGAGGTGAAGTGGAATATGAATCAAACCTTGACATTCCCTTTGGACATCTTGGTCTCAGTGCTATAAAAGAGTCATGAAAACATAAAATAAATGCCTCAAAAACAGTATCTCTGATCTAATGAGAGTGCATTTGTTCACATGACAGGACTGACTTAAGCCCATTCTCCACCACAACCTTACTCGGCTTTACAAGGTTTTTCACTACAGGTTTCGTGAACCGTGTAGATGCTTTGGTGTAACTTAATCTAAGCTAACAGTAGTAGCCTAATTATATTGTTGTCTACTAATATGTGCTAAATATCAGAAGAAGATTAAGAACTTTCTAGCCAGAGCAAATTACCACCTGAAATAAGGAGGTTCATCCATCCATAGTTTCAGATTTTGAGGTGCTGATTCTAATCCTCTCATTTTCACCCTTGGTTGAGATTGGAAGATTACGGCTCTTCATTTAGAAATAAACGACATATTTTATTCACACTTGTGTTGTGTACTTTATGGAAGCCGACAGCTGTCATACTTTTCTTCAGTGGTTATCTCGAGATAATTATATAATGTTTTGTTTTGTCGACATTACGAGTACCATTTTATCGTGATAATGGGATAATTTATCTCGTTTCGTCAGGAAAATGAAGTTTGTTTTCTCGAGAAAACAAGATAATTAGGATGGGCTCAGTATTATTGTGTTACACCTGATTTCGCTGATAAAAACTGACCCTTGACAGATGGGGGAGATTCTAGAGTCATTGTGTATATGTGTAACTTTGTAAATGAGTGATTGGTAAAACTTAGTAGTCTAGTGGCCGAAATTTTAACCTTTATCAGGCCTGATAGAAATAAAATCCGGTTTAGTTCAGTTGGTAATTCACCAGCCTGGCCTGACAGACTGTGGTCATGCAAGCTGACACTTGCAGTTACGTTTCAAGAGAGCTGCCATTCACCTGCCTACACTTTCCACTTAAATTCAGTTGCACAAGAAATCAGGTATTACAGTGCTGCTTATGTGGAAATCTCCAAACGGACACAGTTCGAAATACTATGTCCCGATTACTTGTCATCACCATGAACAGGAATCCAGCAAAATTTCTGCAAACGTCAGTTGAGGCGTTGTTAAATAATAAAATAAAAAGCTCTCATCCATGCTAAAGAATAGTTCCCTCCTCCTCCCGGAACACAACAGCCTTCCAGAACTGCTTCTGCACCAGACTGTTGCATCCAAAGCGCACAGGTGCTTAATTCCTGCAGACTGGAATGTAGCGTTGCTCCCAGTACACCACGAACAACTAATAAAATCCACTGCAACAAAAACTGCAACTGTTAAAAACAAAATGTTTCGGTCTGCAATTCATCCTGTAAGTGTCCCTCCTTGTCTAAACACATGAATCTTAGACTGATTTGAGTTATTGCAAAGAGTCTGATATGTTATTGATTCTGTTAGTTCTGATGTGCTATGAACAGCTCCAGTCCACTATACAACCGTATGTTTGATTAATCCATTATCTCATTTTGTTTTCTCGTGATAACGAGATAATTATACCATTATCATGAGAAAACAGCAGTAAAAAAATATTGCGAGGATGACCGCTATCGGCTTCCGTAGTTTTTCATTTTTTCATCTTTGATTTGTTACAATTATTCTCTGTTATTGTTTACATTAATTTAATTGAACATGGAGTGTGTAAATAGTTTTTTAGAACAAAAATGTGAAAATTATTAGTCTAAATCTTTAAAGGTTGTCTTCTCAAAATAAGAATATTTTTTCATATTCAAGGTCAAACATTTCCACTTAAACAGAGAAACAAATCTTTCTAGCCGTATTTTTCATTTCTACAGCATGACTTGCATATCTCATTCACAGTCTTATTTAAAGAATAGTCACAAAAACCTGGCAAATTGAGATTTTCTGGTTATTGGTGGTTTTTTTTTTCTTAATTATGGAGTCTTAAATAGAAAGATGTAAAATTCCATCTGTAAAACCTTTTCCTTGTAATATTATAACAAAAAAAAATTAAACTGGATAAAGTTTTCAGATTTTTTTCTTAATAATTTATGCATTTTTGAAACGGATTATATATTTCCTTTCAACAACAGTGATGAAGAAGACTCTGACTGTGAACATCGTTGCTACAGTGGGACAATATCAGAGCATGTTGATAAACTGAGCTTCAAAACGTCTGAATATGTGGAGCACAAGCCATTCGATCCTGAAAGCAACTTTGATCCAGACATTAACTTCTATAACAACGAGGATGCCATTAAAAATACATGTGATTATTACTCAGATGAGCAACTTAATATCAATGTAAAAATGGAAAATGCGTTTTCAATTATACACTTAAATAGTAGAAGTCTTTATAAGAATTTTTCTAAAATTATACAATGCTTGAGTAGGTTACCAAAGTTCAATATCATAGCAATATCTGAAATGTGACTTGACAGTGAGAAAACCATTAATGTGGAACTAGATGGATATGAGCTTTTCACAGTAAACAGGATAAATAAAAAAGGGGGAGGGGTTGCCCAATATGTAGACATGGATTTGAAATGTAGTACGATTAAAGATAAGTCAAATACTATAGTAAATATAATGGAATGTGTAACTATTGGAATCCATGATAAAAAAAAAAGCTAACAATATAATGATAAGCTGTATCTATAGAACACCAGGATCATGTCTAGATACCTTTAATGAAAAACTAGCTGCCATGTTTGACAACCAAAAGGACAACACAGTACAAATCATTTGTGGTGATTTTAATATAGATCTACTGAACCCAAATAGACGTCAGAAAACAACTGAGTTTATACACACAATGTATAGTAGCAACCTTTTTCCGGTAATCATAAAACCTAGTAGAATAACAATTGATTCAGCTACATTAATCGATAATATTTTTACTAACAAAATTGATTATGAAATAATTGGTGGACTTCTTATAAATGACATTAGTGATCATCTTCCAGTTTTTGCAATCTTTCAGGATTATTTCGGAATAAAAAGCAAACAAAAGACTTGTACAGTTAATATGATAAGACATAGAAATCCAGAAGCTATGGCTGCCCTCAAAATGGACCATTGGCAACAAAACTGGAACATGTTTTATAGAAACAAAGACCTCGATAAGGCATATGATGAATTTCTTTCGATTGTAAGATCACTGTACGACAAACACTACCCGCTACTAATCTTGAGTAGAAAACACAGAAACTGAAGAAACCATGGATCACTAATGGGAAAATGAAGGTATGCAAAAAGAAAAATAACTTGTTTAATATATTTATAAATCTGAGGACTGTAGAAGCACAAATGAAATACAAAAATGTTGCTTAAAGAGCTCCATCTTTAGCCTGCTTTTGAATGCATAGTCCTTATCTACTTTCAAAAGCAGGCTAAAGACGGAGCTCTTTAAGCAACATTTTTGCACTTAGTTGTGATCAGTA
>JBAMHX010000027.1:2843023-2854773 GCA_037177515.1 Pseudomugil tenellus | reverse complement strand
ATGTGATCAGGCTGTGAACAAGAATGGCAGTAGTTAGGGAAGTGAGGGAAGGACGGAGACGAGAAATGTTACGCAGGTGGAAATAGGCGGACCGGGTGATGTTATTAATGTGAGGTTACTTGTTTTAGAAGTATCCCTACGGGAACACAACTTACCCAGGTCAATGGGTTATCAGCAGGCTTATACAGACAACAAGCTCTGCACCAATCAGAATCAGGAGTGTTGCAGCATAAAAACTATGAAAACTCGAATGGCACCTGCCATTGAAGACCTGGATTTAGGATCCCTGCTTTAGATAAAGTGACAGGTGTTTTAATTTTACAAATTCTGCTCTCAGTTTTACTGAACTCAGTTGAAATTTCACTTCATCCGCCTTTCGTCCCTTCTTCCCCTTTTTTAAAACGTTTCCATTTAAGCTGATTTCACCCTGCACTTTCCTGTAAACTATTTTCAAACTGTCAACATTTTACTCACAATATCCTTCTATTCTGTCGTCTAATGTGATTGGAAGCATGATGTGGTCGTGAAGTATTTTTCCACGCTGTAAATACTTTCATGTGGTCACTTATTCATCAACCACCAAAGTGGCTGGTTGGTTTTTATTTCCACAATTGGCAGGTTGGCAAATAGAAATTCTGACTGTACATGGACATGTAAAACACTGTGATAAATTTAAGCATGCTTGCACATTTATATTTATGGTTGTTTGAAATATAAGTTATAATAATGTAAAAAAAAAATTACATCATCTTTACACTGAAGCTAAGGTCTCTTTGTGTGTTTTTTTTTTTTTTTTTTTTTTTTTGCTATGGGCAATAGTCCAGCAGAGAACTTTAGAAGAAGGAAGGCAAAAGGGTGAAAACAAGGGTGGTGGAGGCAAACTGCAGGGAAGCAAAGTGGGTTGCTCCTGTCGAGGCAGCACAGTGGAATGTTTGTATCTCTGTTTGCACTAGTGGTCCCATGTGTGTTTGCAGCAGAGGACCAGTTTACCACATCACAGATCTATTGTTGAGCCTCTGCAGCCAAGGCTACCAGTTGGCCCTCAGAGCCATCTGTCACCATATTCTGTCCCACTGGTTAGCAGCTTACCACTCAGACAGCCAACCTCTCCCCTCTGCTGCTTTATGAAAAGCCAGGGTTTAGCAGAGCACTAAAGGCGTGACATGCTAATGTGTGACACAGAGCGCATTTCAATCATGACAGCAGCTATGAGCGGTTTGAGAGGGCATTGTGCATCTAGTCATTATACTGTTGAAATTGCATCATATTCTCCTAGAGTCCACCACAATGTTGTTTCCCTTCAGAATTATAATGACATGCTGAATCAAAACCATACTTTGTCTGTGGCCCTGCAATAACCCCATGTCCAAATAGTTTTACTCAAGGTGGGCTTATTGTTTTTTTCATGGGAGTCACAGGAGAAGAAAGTCAGCATTTTCCTCTGCAACTGCAGAGCAAGGTTCATTTCTTGGATGCTGATGTGGAAGATATGAATGAATCACAGTTTCAGTTTAGGCTTCCAGTATGACCTGCAGGCTTTGTTGGTTTGATTTTTTACTAATTTGAACAGTCAAAACATTTTTTGAATGATTCTGACAATGACATCAAATACACTTGATGCACATTTAGTGATATATTTTCTTAAGTGTCAACTTGTTTTTTGCAGTGTTTTTTTTAAAGATAATAAACTTTGAACAGGTGACATCTGGGACTTGTTGACTTTGGCATCAACTTGAAATGCAAAAATACTTACTCTGCACAGCATGAGTGCTCTTGTTTTGATATGATTCTCACTTAAAAATTAAACACATACTCAGCGTTTAATAAGATATAGAGTTGTGTATTCCAAACTTGTCTTTTGTTGTCAACATTGTTGTGTTGATTCCTTTTAGTTGACATTGTGTTGAAGCGGAACAGATAGATGACTACAGCTGCAGTTGTAAGTAGAGTATTGAAAGCAATATTTATGCTTTCTTTGAGCAGATCACACTCAGCCACATGAAAATCACAACTCTGAAGCAAATAGATACACAATAAATGTGTGTATCTATGTCTATATTAACCGTTTGCTGGTCAGGAGATGTCAGGCGTTGTCAGGAGGAAAGACATCTTCACAGATTTGAGACAAGGAATTGTTGCTGCCCATCCATCAGGAATTTTCTAAAAGGCTATTTATATTAGACATTTATAATTTTCTCTAAAAATAACTGAAGTTTTGTAAAGCTGCATCTGAACAAACCACAAAATTACAGAAACTTTGTTTTTTGTACAGATTGGACCAGACTGAAGACATTTAGCTATAATGTATCTCAGCACATTTATAAACACAAACATATACAGTTTGTACTAACACTAATGGTAGAGCTGTGGTTTCCAACCTATTTCCTTTCATTTAAATACCAAAAAGCTGTGGACAACTTGTCCCACATCATACCCAGCCACTCATTTCATGCTTGCATAAATACTGTATTCTGATTTAGTTCTGGAGTTCTCAAACTAAATTTAAATTAAAATCCTTTTGTTTATTCTTTTTTAAAAATATGAACAAGTCTCCCACTCTGATGTGACATGTTTTATTAATTAAATGTTGCAGGAAAATCAAGGTTATCAGGACACAAAGTGCTTTATTCTTTTTGCTCCAGCGGCTCACTAACCTCACTCAACCTTAAAAAATGGACAAAAATCTGTTGGATGCACAAGTTTTAAACCTATAACTGGCTTTTAAAAATTTTGTATTCCCTTTCTTTAGTTTTTTTCCCCTCAAGACACTTGTTAAAATATTATAAAACAGATTTTGTTGACTCCATTTATTCACTTTGGGATCTGTTATAAAAAGTTAGGGTCCACAAAATACCCGTTCCCTGTGAAAAAACTGTCCAGATTAAAAAGAACTTGAGCGGATAAACTTCAACTTGTCTCTGTTGACATTTAAGTTTTAATCACAGTTGCTCTGAAAGGTCAAACTCTCTCAGGGACCCCTGTGTTCATTGGGTTGTGCTCTCATGTGTCCCCCAGGTTGAGAACCACTGTAGGGTTAATAATTTGGGCTTATTTTGAAGCCACAGCATCCGGGTTCTTTAGCAGTCGTCAAATCTTTTTTTTATATCAAAGCATGCTGGGGTCAAATGTGAGGTCATCTGTCTGACAGCTGAGGCTTGACATAGATTGGTTCACACATTAGAGCAGTGATTTCATGGACAGCAAAGAGGCAAAAGAAATAAAAATATAGGATAAAAG
Organism: Pseudomugil tenellus; assembly: GCA_037177515.1. Taxonomy (NCBI): domain Eukaryota; kingdom Metazoa; phylum Chordata; class Actinopteri; order Atheriniformes; family Pseudomugilidae; genus Pseudomugil; species Pseudomugil tenellus. The sequence goes on along the minus strand of JBAMHX010000027.1, from coordinate 2,851,536 downwards.
AAATACATGTCTGAAAAGTAGCAGGATGAGCATTTTCACGCACCTTTTCATATGACCCTGAAGACAAAAAAATAAGTGTACCAGGTAGCTACACTGAGTGACAGAGTGAGGGGTTTGCTGAAAAGTGAAGAAATGAGCAAAAACTGAAAAAAAGTAGCAGTATGTAATTAACACTGAGCTGAGTAAAGAATTTCCAAACAGAAAGTACAGGAGCATTTTGGTAGGGATGCAAATTGGAGAGCCATTTGGAGGAATTTGGAAACTTAAGAGCCGGCTGTTTCAGAGAGTCGAGCCAAAACAGTCTAATCTTATAGAAGAGCTGGTGTTGTGTCAAGCCCAGTGTCCCCGAGGAGATTCAATGCTCTCCAGCTCCACAGAAGCCCCGTCACGTCCACATAGGAAAGAAAGGTGTTCCCAAAAAATTGAAATCCTCAAATTCATACCGCTCACTTGTTACCTTTTAATAAATAAATCCTAAGTTTAAAACTTCCAGGTCGTGTAATTGGTCCCAGCAGAGGGACACATCCTGATGGACAGCGCGGAGCAGGAGGAAGAACAGATCAGACAGGGAAACTGGTCTTGATACAACACCAGACTTCCTAGTTACTTGCTTTTTTCTTTTTTTTTAACTTGTTTTGTCCAGCATAGAGGCAGGCAGAATGAGAATCTGTCCGCTATATCACGCTAAGCAAATTTATTCTGTCAAGAGGAACTATATGTATATACTTGTATATAAATTTCCTCTTGACAATCTGTATTCTTCATTTATTTTATTTACATCTTAGTTCGACAGAGTTTCCATGTATTGCTGGACACAACCGGAGGGGACAGAAAAAAAAGATAAGAAAACAAGAGAAAGGAAAGAGAACACAAACAGAACATAAAGAAGAGATACATTCCTAGATTCCTAGTTACTTGCTAGTCACGATTCAGACACTTGCCAAGATGCATTACTAAACAGCGATATTATAACTGATACATTCGGCACCATAGATCATATTTCACACAGAACAACACAGATACTGCACACAGATGTTTTCATCTTGATCTGTCCACTCAACAAGCTTCTCCATCCAGTCAAATAATAGATATGGATGAATGCTTAATAACTAACCTGTACATGTAATCCAAGTGCTTTCAGAGAAAGGGTACCAGAGCTCAACCAAAATGATTCTGTTTTATTTTGTGCAACTTCTTTCAGCTCAATAAAATGACATGACAGAGAATCCTCTTGAGCAGGCAAAACCCCAACTAAAATACTGCTAGTAAAAATGTCATTTGTGACTTATTGGACTTAGTGAGGATCAGTCAGATTGAGTTTAATCCAGTTGCCACCAATGCTTCCAAAAGCAGAGGACAAGGAGGGACACACACCTGTGGTTGCCATGGTTGCTGTCTTGCTGTTGTTGGCCCTTTTGTCTTTAGCATATTGTCAAAAGTCATCATTTTCCTACTATTTCATCAAAGCTAGCCAATGACGCTGTGGCAAATGTCTCAGTAAGATATAGAAGATAATTCTACAGTCATTTAACTATATCAGATTAGATGCTCTTCTCCAAAGCGACTTACATCTGAGAATGAGAAAAACACAAGCAAGCAACCTTGGAGTGATTGAAAGATTTAAATGTTACATAATTTGATTATTACAATATGTTACATATTGCACAGTAGTCCTATCACATAGAGCCTCTAATGGTCAATCAGCGGCTTACATCACAGCTCTGCTGCAGCCTTACCAGTGAATAAGGGATCTCAGATATTCTGATCAGGGCCTGCTGGTTGTGGCTAGACTTAGAACAATTTCAGGTTATTGCTTTGGAACTCTCTTCCAGATATGGATTCTTTGGAAATGTTCAAAAAGCAGCTTCAAACCTATTTTATTAAACACACCTTTTTGTCATAGATCCTTTCCACCTGATGATACATCCGTCTCAATGAGAATATCAGCATGCCTTGCTGATATTGCTACACGGCAACAAGGATCGCCACCTTCAGATTAATCTTTTTAAAATTGAGCTCATAGACTGTCCAGCCAGTCCTTCCTTACATCTGCCAATAAGTTTTAACTTTGACTCTATCACTCTTGTGCCTACATCGACTGCCCTAAATTGTGGTATCATGATGGATGACCAGCTGACTTTCAAGGTCCATGTTGCCTCAGTTGCCTGTACTTGGCAATTTGCTCTCTACAACATCAGGAAGATCAGACCCTACCGGACAGAACACACAACACGGCTCTTGGTTCAGGCCTGCTGGCATGCTCTGTTAAACCTCTGCTGATGATCCAGACCGTAGCAGCCGTCTGGTCTTCAACCAATCAAAACAAGCTCATGTCGCTGCTAATCACACTGTACTGGTTCCCAGTTGCCGCACGCACCAACTTCAAATCTTTGCTTCTTGCTTACAAAACATTAACTCAAACGGCTCCTGGTTACTTTGACTCATTAATCCAGAGTTACACTCCCTCTCGATAGTTATGCTCAACCAGTGAAAGACGCCTAGCACTACCATCACTGCATGGGGCTAAATCAGTAGCAAAAATCTTCTCCTCTGTTGTTCCTCGGTGGTGGAACAAACTGCCAAACTCTGTTCGATATGCAGACACCTTGTCTACTTTCAAGAGCAGGCTAAAGAAGCTCTTTAAGAAGCATTTCTAAACTTAGCGGCGATAAATAGAAAATTATACTAACTCTGGAAATTTTTTCTAGCTCTTTGCAAAAATTCAGTACTGATGACATTGGGAATGAAAAATCTATGTCTAGTACTGCAGGCAATAACTGTGTCCAACTATACAGTACTTATGATGTCCCTATTATTTGATTTTTGCTTGTGTTAGTCTTATTCTCAGATGTAAGTCGCTTTGGCGAAAAGTGTCTGCTAAATGAATGTAATAAAATGCAATTTTATTGTGATGTTGGTTTATTTCATGTACTTTATTAGTAATATTGCCTTTTATTTATTTATTATTTTATTTAATTATTTTGTTATTTTATTTGTTTTATGACTATTTTTCATTGTTGTGAAGCATTTTGGGACATTTGCTGTTAAAAGTGCTATATAAATACATTTTTATTTACTTTTACTTTGCTTACATAGATACAGACACACACATACAACTGTCAAATTTGTCAATATCAAAGTTGTCTCAGATCCCAAAGAGCACAAACAATAAATGATTTTAATTACAATTATTTGGATCCACAGCAAGTTACAAATTAAAATCAAGAGCCTAGTTTCTGAAAGGGAGGGCGTGATTTGTCACTGGGTGGGCCTTGGCCAAAGGTGCTCACCCAGTATGACTATAACATTTTTGTTTTTTATCCCCCCAACAACAGCGTCATCCCAACAGCTGTAGTCAGCTAATATTAGGTTTGGTGCCCATTTTTTAATCTTATTCTGGCAAATGATAAAAGATTATTTACTTTGAAGCGCTCCTGTAGTAGTGAAGGATATTTACTCATAATGTTGACATCGTTTTACTCAGTAAAACCTGCATCAGATTTTCAATTAACCAGAATTTAGTCGTTGAAATAAAAATAATTTGTCTATAGTCCTAGTTATTCTTCAGGTAATAAATGTTTAAGTGTTATTAAAAAACAGCATGTTTCACAGTATTCAGGTGATTAGCATGTGACTCAGATGATGTGGGTCGGAAGCCTTTCTAACCATGTCTTATTAAATGGCTCAGTGCTGTGGGTTTCTTAGCCCTCCACTGGGTTTGATATCTCATTTGGCATTCCCTCTGTGAACAGCCTCGTTATCGTATTCCTATGGAGTGCACTGACATTTGACATGCAGGCTCTGGCAGCATTGGAGATCAACTGTCTCTCACAGCAATGCACTTTCTCTCTGCCTTATTGGGTCATTTTCCCTTCATCACAGCTTGTCTACCTCATAGACTTCAAGCTGGCGATGAACCTGAGGGGCTGATGATTGTCCCCTGTTCAAGTCTTAATTTGATCCTAATCATACAGCTCTTTCCCGTTGGCTATGGGTGTGTTTCTGTATATAGTGTTGAATATGACAGTGAGGGAAAAGCGTGCCTGCAGCTGCTTTCAGACGATCATTCTGACAATAGAGATTTTTCTTTCTGTGTACTTTGATCACATTTGTTGTTGCAGAAGTCGTTAACATGAGCAGGATTTGACTACGAAAGACTATCCCAGAAAATGCAACATGCATTCAACCTCATAACATGGATTTATCTGCTTCTTTAAGATTCTGTTATATCACAGTATGTTTCATTTATTGTTTTTTTTAAAAGTCACTGTAGAGGTAGTAAGAATAAATGCAACTAATATGTTTAATTAGATTTTTCTTCCAAAGCACACCTAGGTAGTGTGCATGAGAGTATAAATTTACTCTCTAACTCAACCCTGCAGTCTTTGAGCCTGGACACTTAAAGTCTCTTTAGAAATAATGTAATCTGCTCTGTCAGCATGAATTTCCCAGCTTTGTGCCTAACTCCAACAGCCACCAACTGGTTACATACAAGAGCACCTTTTTAAATCAAATCAAATCAAACTTTATTTATATAGCACCTTTCATGTACAAAAAGCATCTCGAAGTGCTTAACATAAAAACAAAAGGAAATTAAATAAAGGAAATAATAAAGGAAAATCTTGGTTCATAACAGCAAATTTGTGTTGTTGCACGTGCATTATTTACAGCTTGAAAACATTTTGACGGATGACCACATTAAATGTACAGAAAACAGGTTTACTTATTAACAGTTACCTTCAAAGACTCTCACATGTAATAAAATATTTGTCCCTTTAGTTTTGAGCACTTTTAATCAATATTGCTAAGTAATCCTACATATGCTGTCCATGTAGACGCTCAGAAAATTAAGTACCTAATTGTACATTATTGTAACTGGGGTGGTGTCTTTAATTTTAACTACAACTGCTGTTGTACAGTGGAGTTTGTAACTTATAAAGATTAAGATAATACTGGTCTTTATAAGTGGGAGAATACTGGGAGAATACTGGTCTTTATTAACCACAAGTTGGACTGTTACAGGTACAACAGCTGTAACTTAGAGGTGCCACCCCTGCTAGAATCCTTTTGTACCCCTAAAGATTTATTTTCTCTGAGTGAAGAAATCAATAAGTCAGGAATAAGAGGAAGACAGACGTTGAATGATTTTCTCAAATTTTACATCAATGAAATAATGAAATGGAGGGTTTAGCCTCTAACCCTCTGCAGAAAAGTATTCAGACATAAGAATATTTTAGACACTCGTTCCAGCGCATCTTTTATTGCTAAATTCCAACTGACTTAGATCTGTGCGCAGCTTAAGAACTGCCTCCCATCAATACATAATGCAAATTACACTAATTACACAGCATGTTTTGGCCTTATAGCCTAAATATTGATGAAAAACACACAACAAACGTCAAAACTGATTCATATATTCCATAATATAGAACCAATGTTGTTGAATCAGAGGTGGGAAAAGGATGGAAAAGCCAATATACACTTTTTGTATTTTGAGGACAGGTAGGCGGAGCTTCCCAGCATGCTTTGCATGACTTCATTTACGATAAATTTAGGTAATGGAACTTTAATATTATTGTATATGCAGGAATTTTGTTGATCAGATGTCAATCAGCTCAGACACCTGAAGTTTTGGAGGCTGATTGTTTTGGATTTATTTATTATAACGGTTTAGCAGCATTGCCTGTGACTGTCACCAAAGTATCCACAACTATAGAAACATGATGTTGCAGGATCTCCGAGGACAGGGCTGGGAGATCTCCTTGGCAGGCGCTGGGCTTTGGTTTTTGGCTAAATGAAAAAATAAAACGCCTCATTTGAATGTCACTACTTGTATTCCTCCTGATCTTTGTTGTTGTCTATTTGGAACGTAACAGCTGTGACAAAGGTCATACTTTTTTGTGCTTAGGAACCCTGTACATGAGACCCCTGAAGCCTTAATGACATACTTGTCTTTGCCAAAGAATTTGCATTTCAGGGGAAGTACATGATTTTATTCTTAAAATTTAAGAATGTACAATTCTTTTTACTGTTTTTTTTTTAGCTTTTGGCTTTCTGTTTTTCCTAATTTAGGCACTAACAACCAGAGGCTTGAAGCTCAGAGCAGGCTTGGGAAAATAAAGCATGTTAATGAGGTGTTTACCTGAGGCAACATAACTTACCTGTTCCCAAGGCAGGAGGAATAATATAAAGAGATGTAATGGGTCATTACCACAGCTTAGTACTATTTAGAGGGATAAATTAGTGATTTATGACTGACTAAAGCCATCTTTAAAATGCATTAATTAGCACTGTCATAGGTGTAAAGTTGAAACATGCAGTATTCATGTTTTTACTTTGAAATTAAAATGGAAAAGTAGTTTGTTTTTCCGTAAATGCAACTTTTCAGCAATTTAAGTATAGAGACAGATACATAATTTTATTAATAGTTATCCAATTAAAAAGTAGGTTTTTAGATTTTATTAAACTAGTACCTTAAAGTGCTAGATATATTTAGCTAATTACATGTGTTATATCATTCTTGAAAATCTAATGTTTTGGAAAATGGTTGTTTTATAGCACTTTATTTGATCAGATGATGCATAATCTGTGACAGACAGGCTTGTGCAGGAGAATAAAATTCTAGGTGTTTGATCTAAAAGATTTCTTCCAAATTGAAATCCATCCATTGGATTGGAGGATGATCCATGTGAGTTCCCAAACTCAATTTTAACTGATGAAAACGCTTTGTTTTACAAATCTGTATCTACTGTGCAGATGTAGGCCAGTTGTAGTTGGAAGGTGATCACTAGTTAGGAATTGCTGGATGGGGAAAAAACTAATTTGCATGGGTATCCAAGGAAATGGCAACCTTATACCATACATTTATAACTGTGTTACGTTTTTCAGTGTTGGTGGTCAAATTGCTGAATAAAATAGTAATTTGTTGCAGCAGTTTGAATAATTTGCACATTGCATTAACAATGAATGAATAATGATTATTAAACTGTTTTAAAACTCTTAAAATTCTTGCAGGCTGGGGAAAAGTATGGTGTGCACACTTGTTTATAACTGGGCCCCAGTTAAGGGTGAAAATTTTTATTTTTTTTTTATTTCAATGACAAGTATGTTTGATTTCAGTAATGATGAGCAGGACAATGTGTTTTTTTCCTTCTAAAAAGTACTATGAATGTTGAGGTTTATATCAAACTTATATGAATTGATAGGTCAACATACTGTTTTGCTTATAGTCTTCAGGTGGGGGGACAAGATGGAAACATCTCAGAAGTCCATAGCAGGTTGTAGGCTACAAGTTGTTAGCAACAGACTGTTGCTGACTTGACAGTTTTGTCTCTTCAGTGGCAATGTTTAAACAGGAGTTTTAATTCCTCTTTCATTCAGAATAAAAGTCAGTTCTGCTTGAAAGAGATGAAAAATTCCCAATGAAAATCATAATTTGGAAATAAACTTAATTCCAAAAAAGGCTGGTTTATTCATTATCTCGTTTTCCATCATGTAAACCTTGATTCTAAGTTAATTTGGGTCTTTCTGAAACGTCACTATGACACACATGCCCAGGCTTCTGCCGCCTGTCTGTTTTTATTTTCGCCTTCAGCTGCTGAAAAAAAGTGAATTAATATGCTCGTATCCAGCTAGTACTTAAAATAAATTATAAAAATTGAAGTGAAGACGGTACTTATTATGCAGTTTCGTACGTACCCGAAGAGACATGGTTTGCGTGTTTCCAGAATACATAAGCGCGTGAGAGAAGACGAATAAATGTGTTTCCACGTAAATCTAATTTTGTAATTAAAATTTTCATGTAAACAAAGATGGAATTATTCCCTTCTAATTAAACAGCATGTATCCATGTCAAATGAGGTTAAACTGAATTAAATGAACTTGACCTTCTTGGGAGAGCGGGGGGTCACCACTGCCTCTAATATACATGTAGAGAAAACCTGTGTAGGGTGTAATGTGCTGCTTCAGAGAGGGAAGTAGAGATGAGTTTCAGCCTTCTGCGACCTATAAATGGCACAAAAATATACAGAACAAATGAACAGATTCATTGTGATTATGAATAGATTGTGAGCTTGGCGGAGGTTTGCACTCTCATAGTGCTTTTCTAGTTACTCATGTAATTTTCTGTAATTTTTTACTGTAAAGGCCCCAATAAGGACAAAGTTTTCAGCTAAAGCTTAATTAGGCTTCTCCTTTACTGTAATAAAATCTAGATTTTTATAAGCACACTCAAAGAATACATCTTGTTTCTGTTTTATGTCTGATGTGCTGATACCGATGCAGTAATACGAGATAAAAAGACTGCAATATCTCACTAGCTAAAACTGGCCAGCTAACACACAGTAAATAAGTAGATCCTGCTACCAAGGGTGATGTAGACTCTATTCATTAAGTAGCTAATGATTGCCTTTAATGTTACTTGTAGTGATTTTTTTTAAAATAGCCAAGTGGTATCATAATCCTGCAAAGAAAAAAATGTGATATTGGCAACACTGTTTCTTTTCTAGTCAATA
>JBAMHX010000027.1:2825986-2838847 GCA_037177515.1 Pseudomugil tenellus | reverse complement strand
GACGCTGCCGTGGGTCTCCCAGGCGACGTGGAATGTGGAGCCTTGGGAGACAGAGCGGGAGTCCACCCCAAAAAAAATTGTATGGAAAATTTGGCGTGGTGCAAGGCTGGACAGGCGGAGACGTGCAGGGCTGAACTGGCGGAGACGTGCAGGGCTGAACAAAAACCTGTAGGGAAGGTGGAGGAGTCCAGAAGGGATGCAGGGACATGGAGCAGGAAGGCAGGCTGTGGGGAATCCAGAACAACAGGAAAGGCCAGTAGCAGCAGGAACACACATAGGTTGATGTACATTCATTCAATGTCCAAAAAGGAAAGACTGAACTGAGGGATATAAAGTTGTGAGTTGAATCAGGAACAGGTGCAGGTGATCAGGGGTAATGAGTCTAATGGCAGGTGACAGTGATTGGGCTGGAGCAGGACATGACAATTAACATGGATCTTTGCACCTCTTGGGGCATCATTCGGGTGGACTTTTTTCCTATGAAAAACAGGAAGTGGAAAATTGTCATTTCTAATTATGCAAAATCTTCAAAAGGGTTGAATGGAGTGTTTTGAAGAACAGCTGGCAGAAGAGGCAGCACTAAAACAAAAGGGCGAAAATCTATACACAAATGTAGACACCACATCATGCAGACCAACATCCAACATCTTGGCTGAGGCTTTTTAGTGAAGTGTGGAATATTCGAACCACAATGAGATTTGATCTCAGCACCTATTGTCAAGTTATCTGTGATTAATACTGGTCCAACTTGAAACACTTGTAAGAGAACACCAGACACCAGATTCAACTCGGCTTCATAACATGTCTTTATTGATATGATCAGATTGCTGAATGGATAGCCATAGCAATAGCAGGTTGAAAACCAATTCCATGCATAGTCTTCCGCTGCACTGAAAATTGGAAGACATTTCTCTTTTTGGAAATTAACAGGCCTTAAACATGAAGCAAAACCTGTGAGGAAAGTTTCCAAAAATGGTTTCCACAAAGGTAGTCCATCATGTACAAGTAATAAAACAATTATTTCAAATACCATCTGCAGCAAAATAAACTAAGTTAGCCTCCTTTATGTTATTGACAGTTCAACAAGCTCCCTACTAATTCATCTAAAACTGGCACTACATTGGATGTTATTTCAAAGACCAAGAGCTGCCCATGTTATTATTAATAAAACATATCTTGCTAAGCTACATTCACTGAGTCCTACATCATGCTTGTTTCATGTTCATTAATAAACAGAATCTTTAATAAAGCTGTGAAACGGGGATGCATCTATTCAACATGCCTGTTATTACCCTACAGATTAACTTTAGCTCAAATATCATAAACAAGACTATGCGATGAAGTCAATGGATTTAAAAGTAAATATTGACTCACTTTAAAATGAAAGTATGTGGAATTGCAAATAGATGTTTTTATGTGGTAAATAAAACAGAACTGTAAGTTTCTTTATCGCTAACAGTGTAGCACGTTAATGAGCAACTGGAGGTTTTCTCACAAAGAACTAATGTGAACTACAGATGATATGCATTAGATCAATCTAAGTCATTTTTCTATGCCGAGTCTCATTTGTTGATAATATCATATGTTTTGATGTATTCAATCTTAACCAGGTAAATAAGGTCAACTATGTAATTTGCATCCAAGAAAATATTCATTTAATTTAGTCTCATTTCTAGTGAAGGAAGGTATGTTTGCAGCAAGTGACAAGATTGAAAATACAAGTATGTTGATTTACAAAACAATGAAACAAAATATGGTAAGAGAACGTGATAACAAGCTGATTTTGTTGCTCACAGGCTTACTAGCAGTGAGGCTAATCCAGGTTAAGGGACCTCCCAGTCAAATCACATCACATGTCTGCAGAGTGGCAAAGACACCAGAGAAGGAGGGCTCAATACAGCAAACAAAAAAAACTGTTGTATCTCTTGTTTCCCACAGTCCTCTCCGTTTTATTCTATATAGTCGTCATCCTTTTCTCTCAAACCAATGCTTTTTCTATTGTTTCTTTATCCTACATCCCATACATTTATTTTACCGTACACAACTATCATATCAATAGTTTATAACTTTGGACATTGCTTTGTCCTCCTATCTGCATGTCTGTTTCCCTTAACCCCCTATTTAAGCTACCACCTCAAGAAATATGTTGGTCATTGTTCATTGTTGTTCATTTAGCCAGTTTTACCCACAGGACAACAGGGTCCTCATAAAGAAGTGCCACAATGTTTTTGTTTTAATTTCATTGAAGTAATATTTACCATTTTTAGGTGCGTTTCCATTACCCTACCCCCCCATTTTGCGCAAAACGTAATTATCACGATAGAAATCCGGTAACGGAAATAGCTACATTTAGAAAAAAAGCTTCAAATATTGCAAAAAAGTCTTTACGCTCTTATGAGGTAGTTTTTCAGATGTTTCAATATTGCAGTTTATCGCAAAAGTGTAACGGAAACCCCTTTTTCCGCATTTCCGCATCCCTGGACGTGACATAGGTAGGTCATGTGACTGGTTAAGCTGGCATGGTATGAAGTAAACAAATGGGAAATGAGGAGTTTTACAATAAATTAGAAAGGGAAATGAGGGGGATATCAATTTCTGCATATCAAACTTGTAGTTTTTCAAAACTTTACAAATTGCTTTTATTTTGTGATAAACGGTCATAGAAACGTAGCTTCTGATAGACTGGCGACCTGTCCAAGCGGGTACCTGCATCTCTCCAGTACACAGCTGGGATAGGCTCCAGCTACCTACAACACTGCATTGGACTAAATGGTATAGATAATTAATTGTTCTAACATGGTACAAATATTTTCAGACAGGATGAAGATGTTATTTAACTATTTAACATTTACATTGGTACTCACCATCTGTTCCCAGAAGACATATTTTTCCCCAAGGGAATGCAGTGAAATGCTGTCAGGTTTCAGAGCCTTGCAACAGTACAGTGTGACACAGAATGAGCAGTAATTTAAGCTTGACATATAACATTATGAAGGATTTCACCTCCTCTGCATCAGTATTTACTGAGACAAATAACACAGCATCAGAAAATGCCATTCTTGACTGGTATCTCGCCACATCAATCATCAGTCAGTACTGCTAAATGCTCCAAATGCATAACGGTTATTCTCAGCACTCCCTGACAAGGCTCAGGGTGAGCATCTGAGTGTTTTCCTGCATGCATCAAAAGGCCACTGAAAAGCAATCTGGCCTTGCACCCCCCCCCCTTCCCCCGTATGCTTTGTGAATCTGTTGTGCATAATGGATTGCAGCAGCAGGACAGGCGTAATTACCACAATCAGAAGAGAGAAGCATCAATCTCAGGTGAACCACAGGGAGTAAATGAAGCAGTAAAGGGAAGAAGAAAGAAAGAAAGATGAGAGGGGACAGAGAAAACTCTTGCCTTTGTTCGTTTTCATGAAACTTTACTGTAAAAATTCACAGAAATTGTGTTCAATAATTATATATTTGTTGTTCCTTAAAATTTTCTTCATCATTTTATCTTCTTGCTCTGAACATTTTTGATTGTCAGTGTTCTGACTAAAAAGGCATAAAATTATTAGTATTTTAAGTGACATCTACAGCTTAGAGATCCATGTTGTTGCAGATTCAACTACTGTTGTCTGCGTAGCAACTCATTAGAAAGAATCAATCATCTCCTTTTTGCTGTGAAAGTTGATAAACGAGTCCTTGTGTTGCTGCCTGTGATGTCTTCACAGCAGAACGTTTTGAAAACTTTCTCACATCTAACTTATTTTGCTTTTACCTCCATTAGACACGGATTCGTCACTTTAACCTTCTGTCTTCCTTTTAAAGCATTATTTCTGTTAGCATCTTTGAAAATGGTTCGTCAATTTACCTCCCTTTGTGTTATGCTAGTTTCTGCCTCATAAAAGCCATTTTCTCCTCCTTTAGCGTTCCATCACAAACATATTCTGTTTGTATGTCTAGTACAAGATTGTTAATCGTTAATCCCATTTTATCACTCATTTAGCACTTTTTTGCTGATTTTCCTAAGCGGTGTGCCAGCTACCTTTTCTACCTCTCAGTCTTTACTGCTTTTCACCACAAATGCAGTTACTGATTCTAGTTGTTGGTTTTCTATCCTGCTTTGATGTTATTTCAGTTTTTCTTTTGCAAAATGTGTCCATGTTGACATGTTATTTCTGAGCACATGCCGGGTGCTCCAGGATTAGGTGGACAGGTAGTCGAAAATTACGAGGGACTCACCAATGATGATTTGTATGCATGGGTAGGCAACTGCTTGCTTAATCTAACAAAAGCAAGATCATAAATCTAATAAAAAAGCTTAAACATTGATTCAATAGAAGTCCCCAGAATCTTCTAGTTCACTTTACAGATCATTTTCTGACCCTACCTTTGCTGAAGAATTGGTAGCTCAGGCGTCTCTTATCAGGTTTACGTTTTTTCCTCAAAAGAAATACCGAAAATTTTTCAAGACTCTCTAAAGAGATCATCATGCTAGCAAGGCTGCCAGCAAGCCTGAGCGTAAAAAGGCATTGTAGAGCCTGGCTAAAAATGCTACACTCTGCCTTTTTTTGCCACAGATATTGGGTACCTGTCAATCAAGGGGACATGCCCATAATTGTGCCAAATTTCAACATTTAACATCTGTATTTAACATCTGTATGAAAGAGTTATATAAAATAAATCACCCTCCTCACAGATGTTTTTGTTTTTTGTTCCAGGATGTAAATATGTTTATTTCTGATGTCTGTTTGTCTGTTTGTCTATGTACAACATAACTCTAAACCTTTGGACGGATTTACATGAAATTTTCAGGATATATACAGATATATACAGAAAACACGTGATTAAATTTTGGAGGTGATGACCGTCTGGATCCAGGAAGGATTTTATGGATTCTTTAACATTGTGAGATAGGCACTCATGTGATGGCAGCCGACGCCTCCTACAGCCAGGTTCTGTCTGTTGTTTTTCACGCCGACCACAAATGTGCTCTCCGAGTGCATTTCTAGTTTCAAATTTGATTACAAAAGTGCAATTTAAACAATGTATCCATCTTTGCATATCCCAGGACATTACATAAAAGGTCACATGACCGGTTTATTTACTCATTAGATGGCACAATATCGAACAAACAATAGTAAAACACTTACAGTGAATTAGAAAGGGAGATGAGGGTGAAGGGTTTTCAAAAGCCCTGGCAAATTCTCCTCAACAAGTAGAACTGCAGCTTATGCGCTAAACACTTAAAAAATCAAAAACAAAAAAAACTGCAAATCGCAGTTGTTTGTAGAAACTTTAGGAATATGGCTTTTATTTTCAGAAAAACTAATGGAAATACATTAACTCTGACAGTATTGTTTTATATGAGGGTCTGATTTTATATGACAGAATGATGAGACATACCTTGAAATATGAACAAATGACAGAACCTGAAATCTTTTAGCTTCCAGTTTTCATAGGGTATTATGACACCACACAGTTTGGTTACTTTTTTGGTTTAATTTAGTGCCAGCCACTTCTGGATCACATCCTCAACTCTCTCAGATACTTCTGACTGCAGAGTTCTGAACAGATCACAGGAACTCTGACGCCACACTCCTTGCAGGCTCCATCTTGACTGACGTGATCTCATGCTCTCATTACTTGCACAGGGACACATGCATCAAGCTGTCATGCTCTTTCACCTCATCAACTCTGTTAGTTTCATGTTGAAAGATGTTTTGCATCATGTCATCAGTCTCCTTTTTCTGTGTTGCTAGTTATTCGTGTGACTTATTCTTTATTCGGACAGCGTCCTCACATGTGAGCTTTCAGTTCTGAGCAGCTGAAAGTCTTCTCGTCCTTTTTTTAAAGCCCATTTCTTTTCAAATCTCAATTCAATGTAGCTAACAATTTGCCAAGAAGCTGAGTCACTTATCATCCAGAGTATATATCCTTACCTGGGATTGGACATACTCATTATTTCAGAGGGTTATTCTTTCTACTTTTGTTTCTGGTTCCCATGGCGACTGAGAGGGTTAGCTTAATTGTCTGTGAATAACTTCCTGAGAAATGTTATTCAAAGGTAATTTTTACCTAAAAACATTTGTAGTTTATCAGGATGTAGTCTTTGTATTAAGTCAACAATTTGTGAGTTGCCATGGGGATAAATTTTGTCTTGGAGATCCTTGTATTGCACTCTTTTGGCTGTGGTGTGAAAGGATCCGCAGATTATTGTTTCCCCTTAGTGTACCAAGCCAGATGTTTAGTTATTGCTTTTTTTATTTACTTAGTTTCTAGAGTTATGCAATGCAACATGGGTCAAGGCTGTGTGTACATGTGTGTAAAATATCAGTCGTGTGCATTTATATTGTATTATTTGTTGTTTTTAATATATGTAAAGCACTTTGCACTGCTTCAGGATTGAAAGGTGTTGTACAAATACATTGATTTGATCACGTTGTGTTTGTCTTTCAGAAGGCAGCACTGCTTGTGCTGGGTAACAGAACCTGTCGACAGCTAACCAATGCTGTTTGCTGGCTTTAGAGTTTCTGAAGTGGAAAAGAACACAGACCCCAATGGTTGGAAACTTATCTTGTCTCGCTGCTGTGTTGTTGTTCACCCTGCAGCGGCGTAATCTTTTTTTTAACCAGAAAACACTGTCAGTAGTATGTGAAACATCATCTGCATGTAACCTGATGATAATAAAACTCACTCATCCAAACACTGTTGAGCTTTAAACTGCACTGTTTTTAAACAGAACTGAAGTGAAATGTCATTGTTACACATTCATTTTCACACCCTCTAATTAGAATAAAGAATATAGTGTCAGAATAGGAAGAGAAGCCAAAATATATTCACTGTTTAATGCTATTAATATTATGTTATTTAAGTGATCCTAAAAACATGAGGACATGCATAAAGAGGTGAGAGCGGCGGCATTATGCAGCAAGAAGAGGCCAACGCAATTATTTTCACTCTGCATCTGCTGCCACGTCTAATAAAACAATGCACCTGGTTGCTTGCATGATGTGACAGAAAGCAGGAGTTCTGAGGTCCAGTTCGGTTGTCCACATGTCCACCCTGCAGCTCTGATGTTCTTTTGAGGTATGCAGGGATGCACAGTGTATTTAAGCAGCTGTTTTTAGACGTTACTGTAAGCTAAAGCTCTTTTGTTCGACCAGCCTTTAATCTATCTACATTACATTACATTACAGTTACTTAGCAGACAGTTTTATCCAAAGGTCATAGGGTTAGGTGGTTTACCCAAGGACACTTAAGCATGTAGTCAGGGGAAGCCTGGAATCGAACCGCCAACCTTTCGGTTGGCAGACAACTGCTCTTACCCACTGAGCCACAGCCTCCCCTGTTACACTTTCTCTAGTTGTTCATTTTAAGCCACTTTTCTTCACTGAAAATGTTGTTATTTAAGTCAAGTTGTCCAGCATTTACAGCCTGACCATTAGCAAAGTGGCCCAAATTAGTGCACTGTCCAATTTTTATGTTTCCACCACATCAGATTTAATGTTGTGGACTCAGGAGGTGGATAATATGAAGATTATCGACACTATTTTCTACAGTTTTAAACCTAAATTGCCAATAATAATTACATGAGAATATTATTTAATGCACTGACCGCAATGACCGTATTTAATGCTGCGCTTTGTGTTTCTGTTTCTTTCTTTCTTTTTTTTTTTTTTTTTTTTTACTGGAACAAAATACAATGCTCTGTTTCTGTTTTTCTGTGTGCCATAGGTGTAGAAATGCACCAGAGCTGAAGCCAAACAGATTTCAGGGAACATGGTACGTAAAAACACAAGTCATCTGTATATTTTTTTGTATGACTTCTAATATTATGTTAACATTCACCACATTTCATCTGATCTAATGCTCAGTAAGAAATAACAAGGCCTATGCCATCGGAAGCACCAATAAATCCTCCTATTCCCCAATTCTCCAATTTTCCAATCCTTGAGTAGAAAGAATACAATAATATAAAACAAAACATATTCACTCTCAAAGCTCCACCTGGTTTTAAAACTTTGAACAAGCCCAGAATAGCATCAGGACAGGATGCATCCTGAGGTCATGACCTATTATTTGCACTTGATTTGAGGTCAATTAGACAAATAGTTAATCAGATATAGCCAAAAGTCTAATTTTCTGTGCATAAATCGCCACCTGGTGGGGAAACCATAAATCCGCTAATTGTGATAATAAATACATGTCATCCCCTTGGGGACCTAAACATGCACACTGAGTATCAAAATCCAATTGTGAAATTGTTCGAGTTATTGCGCTCACACAAAGGATATCTGGCAGCGGACACGGCAGACATGGTGGATGCGGCAGTCGTGATGAAACCATAATATGGTCACCTGATCCCCATTGTTTACGTCGCCACGTTGGGAAGCAGGAGTCCAGTGCTAACCACTGCAATCCGACGAACTAAAGCAGGAATCCAGCATAAACACACACAGCCAGTATGGATTGGATATCAAACACTTGCAAAATATATCTGAAATAGCTGGATTGAGTTTCCATGAACCTCAGTAACAACAACAGCAATGGCCAGACACACCTGGATTAATCAGTTCAGTCAATAATGAATGTCAGGAAACAAAGGAGTTGTCCTGAGTCAGGAAGTTGTGGAGCTGTGCATAAAGCCAATTATCTCATTTTGTCGAATAACTGGAAGGTGAAGTGATGAGAAGATATCGCAAGAAGTGTTCCCTACTTGGGATTAATGATCTCTATATTGCATGATGTAATAATCTGCATATCGCTGATACAGTATTTCAAAGAGGCGCTCATCAATGTTCATGAAGGTTCTGATCATGATTGGAAAATTATTTATAAACTTATCTGTTAAGATGCTGGCATCCCTCTCCCACCACTCCTGCGGCAACTTTGTATCCACACGTTTCTCTATACAAAAATTTCTTGCGCTGCTCCACATAAGCCACCTTTTTATGATCTCCTTAAAACGATGCCATTGAAAATATGCCACTACGGCTAGATAATAACTTTAAAATAGTAAAATACGCTCCGCTGTGACCGTCGTGTGTACGTGATCATGTTTGCTTCCTGTGTTACAACAAAAGCTGTCCCCTGACCCCATCGGGCGCTTCTGAAGTGATGAACGCAGCTTTCAAATTAAATTATTGTTATTGTTATTATTTCTACAAAAGTATTTTAAAAACTTTAGTCGCGTTTCAAAACGCATATGTAGATAAATATTAAACTAACACGCTCTGCAGTCACAGATTCTGATGGGTCCGATTTTGTAACACGGGAAAAACGATGACGTCTCTCACTTTATCGTCTCTTCATTATCTATTAATGGTCTTTTAATGGTCACTTTTTACAAATGTTAAATCCACAGCTTAACGAATATACAGTGTTGCATAATTTGCTGGTAGCGCTGGTTCCCAGTCCTCTTTCTCACAGCTACAATCCATCTTTCCCATCTGTCGTTTTTTTTGGTAGTCTGTAGAACGACAGGCCGTTCTTTTGGCCGTGTATATTCCTACACCCGAATGCGGAGAATGACATCACCATTTAACTCAGAGGAATACCCCAAACACTACAATCTGTTCTAGTTTAACTGGTTCAAAGATTGGTCGGTGCCCCCCAGAGCAAAAGTCACATGACTCAGTGAGGTCAGCTGCACGTCCTCTGTACCAGACGCTCTACATTTGGGGATATAAAAATGCATGATGTAAACGTTACATCCCATCTGATCGGCCTCGATCAGAGGGTTGGTTTAAACCTTTTCATGATCAGTTTAGCTACAGATATGTGTGCTACAGTTTGTCAGTGAGGCAAGCATACTTTATATTGTTATTATAATGTTTCTACTCTCAGATGGAACCAGCATTAACATCAGCCGAGGAGCAGGAGAACTTCTGGGACCTTCAAGACAGATGAATTGGTCTGTATTTGCCTCCAATTACTCTACAGATGCCAAGTTGGAAGTCCAGCACTATTTGGCAGAACCCTATCTCACCAAGGGAATAGATCCACTCATATACTGAGCAACAAAAACATTCATTCACTTATCTAGCACTCCATTTTCATCTCCCAATGACCAAAACGCTTTACAGATCATGCTGTCACCCATTCACGAACATTCACACACTGATGGCGGCAGAGCTGCCATGCACATTGGCGCTAGCCTGGCCACCAGAAGCAACTTGGGATTCAGTGTTCAGTGTTGACACTTCCACATGCTGACCTTAGACGGAGTGGGAACCATACCCATGACCCACCGATCAGAAGTCGGACACACTACACTTGTGCCACAGCTGTTGTTTGAACACACAAACAGCAAAGTTATAAAACATTATCTCAGTTGACAGAAGCTCATTTTGAGCACGAAGATGCTTTGTCACAGCAGTGGACCACATCCACCACAAAACATATTATCCTTTCTCTTATATTTAGACGACAGCTCATTTCACACATTTAATAATGATATCTATGTAAATATGTTGTCTGGAGGCTTGAGAACTTTTTTTTTTTATAGATAATGGCTTAACAAAAGTTTCCTCTCCAAAAGAAGTTGAGAAAAAGGGGAAACCAGACTTAAAGCTATCTCATACATTAAAGTATTTTTTATTCATCTATAATATCACCTTTTGACTGAACCACAAAAAGAAATACAACAATAGCTAAAAAACAAGCAGCTTACAAATGAACCTTTATGATGCTGAATAATGGCCAGGCTACATCCATATGTGAAGTAAATGGAAACAGGAAAAATCTCATTTCATCTTTGTATTTCTTCCATAAGATGGATAATAATGCAAATGTACAAACCTTTGTACTCTAATACAAAACACTGGCTGCTTTTCTGATACTGGAACACAGATGTGAGTGGAATGAAACCCATGGAAAACAACAAAGAGACCAGACTCTGTGCATTTGTATCTGGTGAAAATTGGTTGAGACCAGATAATAAAAATGCAGGTTGCAGTCTATGGATTAGGAATTTCCGTCTCATAATTCACCTGGAGCAGGTGTGCAGCCATTATGAATTCTTCATTATGACAAATAGAAGTACACTTGAAAAAAGACCAGTGGAGCACAAACACATTACTGGGAGAAAAACAGCTCTCCAAAAGTGATTAATGTAACCAAAGTGCAGCTTTCGGAAATAGTTGTGTCGCCTTGTTTTCTCCTGCTTTTCCTTGTTTTCCTATGTTTCTGTTTAGATGGTAAGCCTGCATATAAAGGGTTAAAATATCTGTAAAGAAGCTGTGTGACAGCATAATCTGTGGGTATAGTGGGTGGATTTGTTGAGAGCTTGTGAGTGAGATGGAGGGGAAGCTGGTGGGAGGCATCAGCAACTTGGTAACTTCCAGCAGCTCCGTCAGCAAATTCTGTTCAAGTGGAGGACATGAGAGTTATGTGTCTGCAAGGTGGAGAAGACTGTGCACACACGGAAACACACACGTTTGTTCTACACCAAGTACCCATAAAAAGATAAATTAAAAAAAGTGGTTCATTACCTCCTCCCAATGTATTTGATTTGCACTGTAAGCAGCGAAGACGCATCTTCCTCCTGGACAAGCACATGTGCATTAAATCAAAATAGGTACATAGAAGTGATACTTTATGCAAGAAAGTATTGTTACCTTCATCAAGGAGGTTTTGTTTCCGCTGGTGTTAATCTTTCTTTATTAGCAATGTTGTGTAAAAACTACTGGATGGGTTTTATATGATTTTTCTGAAAATGGGTCACGATCTGACTCAAGTTTCATGTAGGAGTGATCCGGGTCACCGTCTGTGTTGTGAAGCGCTGGAGAACGTGGACCCCAACGCAGGCAAGGAGAAGGCAGGAAGGCAGCCAGATGCAGAACAACAATTTATTCACGGTGATCCAAAGAACTAGACATAAACTTACTGTACATACAAGGGACTATATATATAGATATAATGAACCGGCAAGGGGGAAAGAAAACCAAGGGTATAAATACACAGGAAACTGAACAAGACACAGGTGAAAACAATTACCAAAATCAAACCAGTTTAAGTAATGAACAATACATAAAGCTGAAACAGAAAGCAATGGGCAAAACAGGAAAAACTACAAAATAAAACAGGAAACCAACATGCGCTAACCCAAAACCCTAACAGTCTGGATTCAGGAATGTTTTGAAGGATTCTTTATCACTGCCAGATAGAATCCTTTTCAGCATATTACATGATAAATGTTAAAAGTGTTTGGCCAAAAAATACAGATGTTCCAATCAGGTTTGCAAAATATCAAAGATCGATGTGGATCCTGGCACAATTCTGAAGAAATTAAGAACAAGTAACAAACACCACAATGTTGCCAAAACACTGCACGATTCAGTATATCCATATAAAATGTAATATTAGAACATGGGATGGAAATGGGTGTAAAAGAGCAGTTTGATGGAGGTCTGAGCCAACCATTGGGGTCTTCCTCTTTAAAAGCGCTTCATTTTCAATAGACAAGGAAAAGAAAGTTTATTTTTAGGGCAAGACAATACAAAGTGCTTCTTGTGAAACATTAAAAGCATTATAGGTGGTGTACACAAGCATAAAAGATAATATATACTATTGCAAATAATATAAAGCAAATATAATATAATAAAGCAGAAAAATTAAAATGATTAAATCTTATATTGTGTTCGGGTCAATTTTGACCCGTTTTAAAGTTTAGATATGCAAAAACAACCATTTAAATTTTTTTTATTGGAACAAGATTTCATGATAACCCCAGAAACTATTGTTTTAAGATAACAAAAGACATTTTTTAAAAATTGGTCAAATCTAAGGGTCTCCTTCCTTAAAAGTGACATCTGTGGTGTTCTGGGTCAAATTTGACCCATCAGAGAATACTGGCTGTTGCATGCAAAC
>JBAMHX010000027.1:2809334-2825886 GCA_037177515.1 Pseudomugil tenellus | reverse complement strand
TTCTAAATGATGTTAGGCGTCAGTCTGCTCCTCTTGTGACACATTACCTCTCCAGCTTTGGAGAAGACCCGTTCGCAATGCACAGATGTGGCTGCATGTTTTGCCATCCTAATAAGCTGGTACACAGCGTGTCCTCCGGTATTACAGCGGGTCTCCTCCTTTCACTCGTATTCTCTTACAGCTTCTCAAACACTCTCTAAACTTATCAATATTTATATGTATATATAATAATCTGACTGTATTTATATGCATGCTTTCCCTAAAGCTGTTCTCCAAATGTAATGTTCGCTAGCAAACCTTTCATAAATCCACGATTGTCAAAGCGCTTGGAATAACTTTGGATTCAATGACAGATTGAAAATACCGGCCCCTCCGAATTCTTGCGGGCTGCTCAATACGCGTTGATGACGTAACGAGGCCTCGTTTGGTCTATCACGTGACTTTTGGCATGCTGAATCCTGCTCGTAAACAATGCTCGCAACATTTCCGTGTCATATGCTCGGCACGTGATCGAGCAGATCAGCTCGAGCATAACATCCCTACCTGCCCCGCGTTCCTGCACCCATCCTGGACTCCTCCACCTTTCTTACAGGTTTTGTTCAACACTCCTTGTCTCCTAAATAAATCCCGTTCCCTCCATCGTCACAGAAATTTCATGGAAAGAAAAATTCCTGTTGATTTGCTATCATCTCCAACCAGCATGTCCTTTGACATCAACAAGACATTTAGATTCAGACATTCAGATATTTAGATTGGATTCAATCCCAGCAGACATCGGGCGAGAGGCAGGGTACACCCTGGACAGGTTGCCAGTCCAGCACAGGTCCCTCCATATCTATAAGTCTTTGTATCCACACAGGAAATCCCACTAATATGTTGTTTCATGTTTTCTTAGAATCTAATTTATAATGACAGAAATAACAATAACTCAATTGAAAATATTCTTAATTTAGCAATTAATAAAAATTTTGTATGTACTATTTGACTAGAAACTCAGTTCGGTTAGTATTCTAACTATGTAAGATTGGGATCAGGCTGCATTTATAAAACAATCAGGCCAAGTCCCATGTTTGTAGGTGGACCCAGTCTGTTCCTTTGCTCCACATCAAAACTTGTTTGCTCATGTACAATTCCCCAAACTGAACTGATTCTCCCACCAAACAAAATAGGATTCTATTCCACGGAGCTGTATGAACATGCCCAATCCCTTTTCTTTCCCATTCTGAAGCTTAGCAAGGCATTTTCATCAAGCCTACATAACTAAATATATAGAGTTGCAGCCATGTGATTGGCTGATTTAATGTCAACGTTAACAAATAACTGAACAGGCTGGCCTGATTAGGTGATTTCTCTGTAATATTTCACTCACATTTTGCTCTGACACTCAGAGGTATGAAAACTGCATTCAGCATCTACGGTGTAAATTGTTTTTCTGGCCATTCGTCATGCAGGTATCCGCCTCCTGTTTACCAATGACTGTAATGTAAACGCATTACAATCAGCAGAGGGAACACTTCAACACCTCTTGCATAAACATGCAAAACAAAGAGCTGTACTCTGGCAAGGGTTGTGTTTAAGGTGATGATGATGACGGTCTACCAGATGGCATCAGCATAAAAATATGTTACAAAGCTGAGAAAATAAGCAACAAACCCTGCTGCTAATCTTTCATCTGAAGATGAGACAGAGTAATAATTTGAATTTTTTCATTTAGAAAGGATTTCAGTCACATTTTAAGAAAGATTAAAACTCAGTGAATCAGCGGATATTAACTACAACTCTAGGGACATCAACAAATTCTTCAAGGACGTTGACAGTTACAGCAGTTAATGCATAATGTGAATAAAACAAGCCCAGAACCCAAAAAATACATTTAATTAAAAACCATTTGATTCTTCATTTGGAGACTTTGCTTTTGGGTTTCTCGCTTGAAATGGAAATCAAGTACAAAATGCAGCATTTGCAATATGTGTCAAACTTCCAATACAACAGACTAGACTACTTCTTAAGGAAGCTAAGACCCTTCAAGGTCTGCACTAAAAGTGCAATCAGCTTGAAGCATCTGTTAGGGCATCAGAGCCAAAGACACAAAGAGACGAAGAAGAAATGGATAAGGAAGGCTGATTCTCTGCTGGGGATAACTGGAGCTGCTGGTGTGGCATTATGCCCCAGCCAGCATGTGCATGTCGGATACAAAAGAGTTCAGTTTTGCTGCAGATGAGGGTTCCATGTGGGTTTGTTTGCATTTCCAATGGTAGCCTCATCTGGGTTTCCTATAAGGGGTTCATGTTGGTTCTGACTGGGTCTTAGCTGAGGTCAAATTAGGGGAGAGTTTACCAGGATCCATAACCTATTTATGCTCTTGCCACCTACATTCTTTTTGGCTGTGGTTCTAAAACGTTTTGAGCCATGACGCCCATGATGAGATACATAAGTGTTCGCAACTCCCACCCCTACATAATGATCTGAATGTTTACTTGTGTGACATATAAAACGCATCATCCTGCAATATTGTTTAAGTGCCAGGCTTGATAATTGTCAATTAACAGGACTATGACATAGTCTTTGGTCAACACAGTTCACCAGTGTGACAAGGCACCTGCTTGCCCCAAATCTGCTTCTCTCATAGAGATTATGCAAATTGTACATACTGTATTGTTAAAATGTATTTAAAAAAAGGGGTTCACAGATTTGTCTCTGCATTTATGGTCTAACACTGATAGCACTGGCAAACTCCCAAATGTATTTGATAAATGCAGGCTATATTTATATAACTATCTGGTGACCCATGTGAAATTATCTCATGATGTGGGTTAAACTCCTAATTTATGGACCACTGCCTTAAGTGCAACCTTGTAAACAGTCATTGGATGACTGTCCATATCAAACCTAAACCCTAGCGGTGGCTGTTCTTGAATTTGTGCCCACAAGGATCACCTCAGCTATCACATATAATATATAAAATATCATCATAAGCATATTAGATATTCAGATAACATTGAAATATCTATACTTACTTTACACTATACACTATATTATACTTTACACATTTCCCTTTGTAGGAGGCTTTGATAATCCAAACTCAGTGGGGATTTCAGTGACTGAGAATGACTAAAGTAACTCTATAGCCTCAGGCTTAAATTAGACATTTATTAGACATAAAGCTTTTCAGTTTGGCTATTGGCTGAAAGATTCAAAGCATATGTTATTTTCCAATGGTTGGAGACTTGTGGAAACAAGTTTTCTTATGGTTTTCTAAAAATAACTTCTTGACCTATGTCTGGACCCAACCAATATTTTAAGACTGTCTTATTCATTTCCTTACTCATTTCCCATCTCCAGCCCACCATCACCTACAGACCCCTCTGTTTTTCCTCTTACTGTCCTTGTCTTGTTTAGCAGTGGTGTATGGAAGTACAACTCCATTCATCAATATGCAAATGGAAAACCAATCTATATAGGAAGAGTTACATTGCCAAATTACCCTGTTTACTCCACATTTTCATACAAATTGCTAAACCTTTAATTTTCCCTAATAAAAAAAGTATTTATCTTTAACAAGACACCTAAGTCTGCAGCACAAACATGACACAGAGGTCCACCATTGTTGTGCTTTTAAAGGATATTATTGCACTACTGCAAGACTCCTTTTTCAACTGTTGACTGACTAATATACCCCAACCCCATGATGTCCACTGGCTAAATTGCGACCTGTGACAGCTTTTCTGTCCAGTTGACAATACAACATCAAACTTATAGGCCTTTTCAATTAGTACCTACTCCCCCCGGCTCATCTTGGCTCAACCAGGCTTCAGTGTTTCCGCTATAAACATCAGCTACTAAGTAGTTAATTTTTCTTTACCTGCTTCCTTGAGGTTCCAAGGGGGAGAGTCGGGTATGCAAGCTCCACAGTGGAGGCGCCAGGCAGTGCCTGGTCCAAAGTGGTGGGGCGGACACGGCAAAGCCGCTAGGTGCCTGCCCAACAGCGGAGGTGCCGACCGTGCACATCACTGCTTTACGACAAGGAAAGAACAGTAGAGAGAAACCGGACCAAATGCATCAAGTTAGGGTGGTGTCACAAGCCGGGGGGTGAGGCCCAAAGGGGAATAAATGTGAGAGGATGCGTGTCAAGCACAGGGGAGTTGAAGCACACTTCATCTTTCCACTCAGCTAAGTACCATCTCCCTTGTTTTGACCAACATCTGGATGAAAAACCATTAGTTCACAGCAGCCCTGGTTGTTTTTACATGTTTTTACTGTGGTTTACTTTGGGTTTCCAGTGGTTTTAAAGCCAGGGCATCTGGAGTCGTGGATCCAGATGAGCTAATCAAGTAGAGCTGTGGAGAACATCATATTCCCTCTGGCTGGCCATTGGACTATTTTACTCCCCCGGACCCTTTTTCTAACTACTTTTGAATAAAATGCTTTTCTATTTTGGATTCTGTCTGCTGTTTCCCAGCTGCTCCTCAGTAAACCGAAGTGTCACTACTAACAGGAGTTAGTATTGCACCGGTACAATAGTACTGCTGCGTCTCTCCATATTTCAAGATGCAGGATGAGATGGTTTAATGATTTTACGGTATTTTTCACTGCCATCTATCAGTTTATTGAAATCTGACAACACAGTGTGTTAGCGCAGCGCTGTTCTCGGCTACTCTGTATGACAATCAAGTAACGAGATGGATGATAGATTGACATATATATATGTTTTTATGTCATGCGATCAACTGGACGTAATAAGCATCCCTTCCCTAAACCAATGAATTGTTTGGTATTGAAGGAGACTACATGATGATGCACAGAGCATGTTCCTGACGCAGTCTATGGCAGCAGAGTGTCCTGGATACATCTTCTTGACTATTATTCCAAACATTGATTGACGGTAAGCAATAGTTTACTTTAAGGTGTTAAAACTACAAAATTGCAATCTGTAAAATACAACCAAAAATATATTGAAAGCAGCAAAGATCTTTCGTTTTTCTTAACAACAAATAGGCTAGCTAGTTAGCCAAGCTAACTTAACATAATTTTCCACATATGTTTGTATTTGTATGGTCTTTAAACAGATCGAAAAGCCAATATGCTTAAAACCTTTAATGTTAAGGGTTTCATTTTTCTGCTGCTTTAAATTATGGTGACTTCTTGTGACTGAATTTTAATTTCATGTTTTCTTATTTTAAGACTCCCCTACAACATCCGAGGAACCACCAAGCTCCCTGTGATCCACACTTCTTACGGAGCAATCACAGGCAGCTGCATCCATGCTGGAAAACGGAACATGACTCTCAGTCATCAGAAATCATAGATAAGAAAAGTTTTCACAGCACTAATCTTTATTTTGTAGATGTATTCCACAATTTGTACATCTAATCAAATTATGGGGGTTAATCACATCCCATTTCTGCATTTATGAAGGCAAAAGAAAAAGGAGCAGCAGCCTGATCTTCCACCAATTTTAAAGTTACAGAGAATGCTGCAGATGAACCACATCTTGACCTGCAGCGACAACAGCTACAGATAATGCAAAAAAATTATGGAGGATGCACGCAAGAGGGGGGAACAGGAGGCATGCTAGTGAAGTGAGGAGTCACAGAAGTTGTAAGAATTTTTGGCAACCTTGTTAAGGTTGTCTCAGATTGTAACTTGTTCCAACCAAACGTTATAAAAAAAAACATAAATAGTTGTTAGAAATAAAAGTGAATTTCTGTCTATTGTCTATTTTTTTTATTTAAAATGATAAAAAAAAAAATCATTCTTTAAGCTGCTCTTCAGAAAGTCTAAATTAAAACACCATGTAAATATAAAGGGCAAAGAATGTGGTAGAAGTGTTGCGATATATCAGAACTTAAAATTGCTTTTTAACACTGGAGCACTTTGTTTTTGTCAATACTGAGATGGAAAAGAATCTTTCAAGAAATGTATTTGCAGTTATGACTGCTCAGTTGGACACTTTAGGCCAATGATCCTCAACCCAGGTTGTCAAGGCCCACAGGAATTTGACATTTTCTCAATACAACACACCTGATTAAAATGAAATGTAATCTCTGCCAAGCTTGACACAAGTTTGCTGTTTACGCATTAATTTGTGTAAGGGATGTTAAAGCATAAAAACATGAAAAGTCAGCAGGACAGTGAGCCTTGAGGGAACTGTCTTTTAAGGCAAGGCAAATTTATTTCTATGGTGCAATTCAACACAAGTGTGATTTAAAAAGTGTGTTTTCAAAATTTCAAACAAGAAAGAAATTAAAAGGATATAACAATTAAAATTCTAGACGAAAGAAACAAAAACTTAAAAATAAGACCGACATTAGTCAATTTAAGAGGGCAGATACAAAGAAATTTCTTTATGAACTAATTCAGAAAGAATGTAAGCACATGCTTGAGAATATTTTGACTAAAGATGTTTGATTTTTTTTCTCATTCAGGTCAAACTAAAGTCAAGAAGTTTGATCATAAATGGAAAATCCAAACCCAGCATATCAGCACAAACACCTAATCAACTGTTAAGCATGGTAGTGGAGGGATGGTGGAGCACAACATCTGTAGATCTTGCAATTAATGAGTGGAGCATCATCTCTGTATCCATAAATACTCTAAAGTTACACGTAAAAACATTTATCTGAGAGCTAAAGCTTAGCAAAAGATCCCAAAAAACATCAGAAAATCTACAACAGATTGAGTAAAAATGCAAATAATCAAGATACAATCCTCAGCCTGGTTGAAATGTTGTGGTGGGTCATTCAGAGCTGTGGAGAACCCAATGCTGCAAACTTTAATGACCTGAAGCAACATTGAAAAGAAGAGTGAAGCAAATGTCCACCACCACCATGTAAAACCATTATTTGATACGATCCCATTACTCTCAGAATTTAGCAAAACCAAAATATCACAACAAAAAATGATGGAAACACCTATTTTTCTAAAAACATGCTAAATATTGATATTGAAGTATATTGTAAAAATGTCATGTAAACACTATTTTTCAGCATCACCAGATATGATGTATGTGGTCATGTAGCCAGTTAACCTCAAATAAAGATGTTGGAGTGTATATGAACAGAGGAGGACACGCAAAGCTTTCCATAAAATAATTAAATAGATAAACATAACTCTCATCCTTGATAACAAAAAACATCTATCTAGACTGATTTTAAACGTTCCTAGGAAGTTTTTTCTCTTCAAGATCAACATTTATACCTGCTGTTGGATCCCGTATTAAGCTGGGAAAAATGGCATGTAATTGTAATAGTTATGCTGTGTTGCTTATTATTCATTTTGCAGATAAGAGTGCTGATCTCAGGGACAGGTGATTGTTAAATGCCCTGTAGGATAACGCTTTAGAACTGACATAAGTAAACTTTTCTTTGCACATAACCCATCATCATCGTTATTATATAAAGATATGAAAGTCTTCCTCAGAGTAGTTGATTCTGTATAAAGTCAGTTCCTGTCTCTCCTCTGCCTCATTTGTCTGCAGTAATTACACCAGAGTCTCAGAATTAATATGGCAATGATTTATTGAAGATGAATGCTAAAAGTAGCAACTCAGAATGACCTTGACTTATTAGATTGCAGAAGTCTTGCATAAAGTCACAAATCTGAACTCAGTTCAGGAAGTTAAGATGGACATCAGTAATAGGAGCACCCCCTCATTTCTCTTCCTCCTCCCGGCTAAAAGGCTCAGGAAATTATCCATCTTATTTTAGTGCATGAGAGAGAAAGCAATATGCAAATGTATCCACGTCTATGTGCAGCATCGGCTAGCATTATTGAGACTTGATTTTCACATTTCTCCCAACTCCCTCATTTCTGCAAAGCACCATGCCCCAAGACCATCCAGACACTGGGCAAGTGACAATTCTCACTCATTTGTGCCCCCCTCCTCACCCAAACCATCCAGCAGACCATGAAATGAGTTCATTTTACCACAGAGAGAAGCAAATAACTGGTGCTACAATAATATCATAACCTGCCACAATCAGTTATGCATTCTGAAAAGGGAGGAAATGTGTCATTTCTGTCACTTCCTCTGAATTGTTTCCTTCTTGAAAGGACAATGTCTTCTAACAAAATGCATGATGAGGTTTAGCAGCATAAACTCATTGTGCTCATTTGTTCCTCACTGACTTTACAAGGATTTTCATTTTGCTATCAAATGCTGTTATAGCAGCTCTGAAATCGTTCTTTTCATTGTGTCAGAATCTTTTCTTTTCTCTGAAATGACTGCCAAGTCTAAGTCGCAGTGATGCTTCCTGGCAACCAGCCATTAATCTTAAAAGGAGCCAGTGATGTTGATACCTGTTTGCAGCTGAATCAAGCGTAGGATATGAAAATGTAGCATCTACAGTGCAGTAACAGATTAGCTATAATAAAAGAAAAAAACACTTCCTCAACAAGGTTAGTGCCCCAAACAAGACTGGATTACCCTCAGTTCTGCTTTTAAAATAATCCAAAAAATGATCCAGAGACTACACCATCTCTGCATCCCTTAATATTGATCTATCCCATCCATGACTTCCTCAGCAATACACTGCAAGCAGTGCAGGTAGACTAAACCACATCACAAAAACTGGAACTCCACAAGACTGTGTTAAGTCCTTTCCTGTACACACTCTTAAAACCCCTCAAATCATGGGATAATTTTTTACAAAAACGTCTAATATGATGTCTCCATATTAGAATTATTGCTGTTATTGAACCCTCTGGATTGTTAAGTACAAGCTTGGGCTTTTTGTAAAGGTAACACTCTCTAGTTTAACCAACAGCAATCAGAATCATTGTAACTATTACTAATAAAAAGTTATGCACTTTAAAACACATAGAAAAAATAATTCCTCACCTAAAATATTTTGTGAAAATATAGAAGCCTATAAGTGCTGCACATAGCTGTGGACAAAAACTCACTGTATGCCAACAGAATAACTTGTTGACAACACACATAAAAGATGTGCAAAAAATATCTATATAAATGAAGTTTTTACACCAGCTTTTGTTTTTTTTTTTTTTTTAAAAAAAACAAAACAAAAAACACCAGCTTAAATGTGGAAATGTCCAGGCGCATCCAAACCTATCCAAATTGGAGATGTTTGGAAAAAGTGCAATAACTTTTAATTGCTTCATCCCACAGGCATCAGTGAGTGCTCTACTGAAAGCTTACACTTAGGAGAATCTGTATCTAAACAGTTTTTTTACAGTCAATTATCTAAACACAGTGTCAGTGTCATTTCTCAATGAAAAAACTCCAGGAAATCCATTATGGGTAAGTTACGCAAGAGGTCTCTGAATAAGAAGAAAACTGCTTACAACTACGTAGTTTTTTAAGCGTAACGCCGGGAAGCCATACCTCTATGAAAACAGGGCAGCTTATTGGCTGTTCATTTGAGGCATCACCAACTTCGTGGGATCTAACTGGTGGATTTTACAAGCCCGAACGTTGCGTTTAATGGTGAAACTGCTTCTAACAGTCATTAGGTAAATGTGGCTCTAGGTACACCCCCAACCCTTTTTAATTGGCCAAACTAGGTGTCAATCTGACGGTAACACTTCCGCTAGCCTTTGGAAACGTTTTATTTATTTATTTATTTTACAGTTTTTAGTCAAAGAAACCTGTTTATTACCCATAAAAATGAAAAATATTGTCAGAGCAAATCTGAAGCTGGAGAACATTTTCTGCAGATATTCGGACTTTGGAGATCTAACATGTATTTTGGACCGAATTATTTTATTGGATTATATTCCCTGGAGCTTCCTGGAACAAATGAGGCCAGGCATGAGGCTAAACGTTTATTTTTTTACGATTAGACAGCCTTCAAAGGTAAGAAAGTCAACATTTAAACTTCCTGCACTTTTAAGCTTTTATTTGATGTGTATTTTGTGGGTTTTCTCTATGAGGGGACTTGTGAAAGTAGCTTCATTTTCTTAACAACCCATAAGATTTGACGTCACGTCCCGGGACCGGGACGTCTGTGAGTTATAATGACTATCAGCACGTCCGTCAGGACTGTGTACTTTATACACTTATAAAAAAGCCATCTTTGCTGTCCTCACAATGTGTGATTCCATTAGCCCCGATTTGCACAAAACCTAAATATAGCAATAGACATCTGGCAATAGAAATAACTACATTGTCATGTGAGCTCACCTGCAGCTCGAACAATCAGGCTCATCTGCTCTACTTGAGTCTCTTTAGCATTCACTCTCTCCACCTGCTCATTACTTTATTTAATCCTTCTTCAGCCTCTTCTTCCCTGCCAGTTGGTCACTAACCTTCCTAGAGATAAGTCTTGTCATCCCTGTCTTGTTTAGATCTTTGTTGCCGACCTGCTTGCTACCAACAGATACCCCTTTGCCTGATCCTTCAAGGATCCTTCTGATCTCTGTCTTCCTGGATTGACCCCTGCTCTGGACTGACCTCCTCTTTGACCTTGCTCCTTTCCATGAACCTGGCTTAAGCTCTCGCCTTCGGACTGCTAGTTTTCATCCTCAACAACTCCAATAAACTGTTAAATCTTTTCTATGTGTGGGCTGAACTCCCGGATCTTCCTGTACTATCATTACATACATTAAAAAAAAACTTTCAAATCTCACAAAAAAGTTTTTACACTCTCATGAGTATGTTCTGCAGACGTCTAAATATAACTTTTATCGCGAAAGTATAATAGAAACATTTTTTGCATATTCACGTGTTCTCGGATCTTATATCAGACACTTCATCCCAATATGGGATTTTCAAACACCTGAAGTCTCAGAGTACATGCTTGAGGGTAATCTCCATCAAAGAACACCAGACCTCCAAATTGAGTGCAAGTCCAGCACCCCTGCCAAAGGACTATGGGCAACCAAAGAAAGAGTTCCATTATCCACAATATGTATAGGTGGAAGGGGTTTGGAAAAGGCCAATGAATCACCATCATGAACCAGGTGTCAGTAATATACATGAAATCCAACACCTAAAGGTCTTTCCAAGAGAATACCTTCTACTTACTTACTTTATGACATATTCCTATTATCCCAAAAATGAAGATTACAGAGTTCCACACCATGCTTACAAATCCAGGAATGGAAGGGAAGAGAAACCTGGATCAGGAAGAATTCTATCGAACCCATATTCCTCTGGCCAAATAGTGGAAAGGATTCCATGAGAGGGTCCACAAAGCCACTCTGAATGAGCCCTGTGCCTCAGAACATCGCTGTGCACACCACTGTTCCTTCCCACTTGTCTGGCATTAGTATGGTGGTCCACACAATAAAAGTAGGGGTAGGGGTGCAATGGGGATGAGTTCCCAAAATGAACTTTGCATGCCAAACAGATGGTAAGGGTGGACTCATAATCGCAAACCAGTCAAACAGGGACATTTGGACAAGAAAGCTGGATGAAAATTAAGACAAAAGACTACAAGTCCCAGCAGATGGCATGCCATGCATGGGTACTGCTGTCACCATCTTGCCTCAGTATAGTAACTGATCAATCATATTACTGGGGGAACAGATAGGTTTCTTGAGTCCTCAACTGCCCTCCAGCATCAATGTACAATGACATGAGGATGAAGTCGGCAACTGATTTCCAGAAGGGTCTCCTGTTTGTCCCAACAGTTGCTGGGAGAGACTCCAGCCCTGCCGTGACTCTGTAATAGAATATAGAAATGATAGATGGTGGTAATGAGATAAAAACCCTTTGTTTTGGCAATAATAAAACAAAAACTGCAAAGAAGTGGGGATGTGTTTATTGCTAATAATAAAAATAAAGGTTGCATGGAAAAGACATGGACAACAAAACAACCTTATATAGCGATTCCGCCAAACCCACCATGACCTCTATTGCTTCTTGTTCATTTCTAACACGTGTTCCATAAATTTAAAGTTTATAAACACTGAACACTGTTTTTCTGCCACATATCTACTTGAATATTTGCAGCTTTTCCTGACTGAATTATGAGATGAGTCTAGGTTTGTGTGAACTCATCATATGGGTCCTGCAATCTCTTTGAGGTGTGAAACGACAATCATACTTGGAAGAAATGTCAGACTGCAGTTATTAGGCTGCTTTCCCATAAATAGAACACAGCACATTTTCACGGCTGCATTATCATTTGCCAACAGATGCACTGGGAACGAGCTGAAACAGTCCATTAAGTGATGAGGAATAAAACTCTATTTGTTTTAATCATTAAATAAGGGGGGAGTTATTGAACTGAAATATGTGTGGCAATATTACACGGTGCTAAATAGCAAAGCTGCTCAGTGATGAATTCCAAACAGCCAGAGGTCACACAGAGTCCAATAACAATGAATGTGTAGATATGCATGGCAAAATCAGAGGGGAGTGCAAATGAATGCACACTCATTACAGCTCCCTTGTTTCTCCTAAACTAAGGGAGGACCAGACACAAATGAAAGTGAGGCAGATAAAGGAGCAATGTCTGATAGGTCTGGGTTTTTTTTTTTTTCTTGAAAGCAAAGGTAGATCTTGGGAGTGTTATTATGGAGCTCAACATTCAGGATCATTGCAAATATGTTGGCAAGTATATGTTTAGTTAGATATACCAATTAGATGAATTTAGAATCACCTGCCATTTTATTAGATTCACCTGGTTGGGTGCTAGTTAATGCATATGACTAATCAGTCAATCACATCTGCACCAGAATTAGAAAAAATTGGATCAAAGTGACTTTGAACAATATTTTCATACATAACCATCTCTAGAGTTTACATAGAATGGCATCTCTGAACACACATGAACAACCTTGAAGCGAATTCAAGTTTTTTTATAAAGCATATTTAACTGTTGCAGCCCAGAGTGCTGTACAATAAAAGAAAGCAATAAATTACGATAATAAGTACCAGATAAAAAAGTTAAAATTGAATCAAATTAAAAAATGTAAGAAATAAAAATGATCAAGCTCAATGTATGTTTAAGGCCAGTGAAAAAAAGTGCTAATCTAACACATAAACTGTGCTGAACTCTTTGCCCTGCCACTGAGAAGGCTCGATCCCCTCTGCTTTTATATTTGGGATGTCCAGGAGCAGCAGAGTGGAAGACCACGTCTCTGGCTGGGGCATGTCTAACCAATAGTTCGGACAATATAGATGCAACAGATACAATGAGACTAGGCCATTAAGGAACTTAAAAACAAGGACCAGCATTTTATATTGGACTATGTAGGCAACTGGAAGCCAATGTTGTGAAAACAATAGTGGAGTAATGTATTTACTCTTCTTCGTGAGCAGATGGGCACCAGAAATTTGAACAATTTGTAACCTATATAAAAAGGATTGGTCTAAACCACAATAGAGGATGGTACAATAATCTAAACACATTGTGATAAACATGTAAATCACTCTTTCAAATGCTTTTAGTGGCAAAAAAGGCTTAACTTTGGCATCAGTCTCAGGCTAAAGGATGCTAGCCTTTACTACGTCAGTGACTTCTGTGTCTATTTTTAAAGAGGAATCTAAAAACACACCAAGATTTTTCACATAGTGCCGGTTAAAAAGATAATAAATATCCAAGAGAACTATCCACATCCTCTATAATGCCTGACTCACCAAAGACAATTTCTGTTTCCTTTTCATTAGGATAAAGAAAATTTAATGTCAGTCAGCAGATGGACAGCAGCAGAAGACCACACCGGGCACTCCTGCAGCTAAGTACAGGAAACTGAGGCTACATTTCACATAGACTCACCAAAACTGTCTCCATTTCAGCTCTAAATTCAGATGGTAGGATCAGAATTTGGAGGAAACGGGATGAAGACATGGATCCATCCTGGTGGGTATCAATGGTTCCGGCTGCTGGTGATGTAATGGTGTGTATGCAGGGGAATATGTTATTGTTACACTTTGGGCCCCTTAATACCACATATAAGCATGGTGTAAACTAACACAGCCTAGCTGAGCATTGTTCCTGATCATGCCCATCCATTTATGACTACAGTCAACTTAAAGCAAGATAATGCACAAAGTCTCAAAATTCAAATCCTTTCCAACTGGTTTCCAACTGGTTCACTGCATCATTTGCAGCCAATGAATTTGTATCAACTGATCTTGTTTTCAATCTAATGGAATAGCTTCCAATAAACTCTAAAAACAAGTGTGAGAACCATGGACATGTAGATATGCTAAGGATGAAACATCAAAGTTTAAGGACTGGACACATCAATGCCCTAACCCTAACTGTCTGTCAGCCTTGATTAGTCATGTTTTAAGACTGTACTTTAAATTTACTAAGTTTAAAATGCCAAATTCGCCATTTTGAACAGCAAATAACTGATGTCTTGTTAGGTTTAAGCTATTTATCCAAGAGGAGTTTCAGAGCAGGCTGCACGGTGGTGCAGTTGGTTAGCAAGGAGGTTTCCCATAGGGGTGACCTGTCCAGAGTACTCTGCCTTCCGCCCAATGTAAGCTAGGATTGGCTCCAGCATCCTTGCGACCCTGTTCAGGGAATAAGCAGTAGATAACGGATGAATGGAGTTTCAGAGCTTCATCAGTGGATGAATCAGTGGATGAATCAATGTAGAGTGGATTCTGCCAAAACATGCACAAGACTCATAAATATGAAATTTCATGAAAAATGCAGTTCATTTGGTGGGAGATTGAGAAGAAAAATGAAAATACAGGACTTCAGTAGACTTTTGGCCTCCTTTTGTTGCTTCTGTCTAATTCATCACAACTTTAACAAGCACACACGCTAGTTAAACACATAAATCATATGCTCTAAGATGACTTGAACTGCATTCTCCCAACAGTCTGCAGCTTCTGTGTTTAAGATTAAATTCATTTTGATGCGTGTGCGAGAGAAGAAAATGTATGTTTGGGATTATATTGATCAAATTTATTTATAAGCAAGCTTGAAACAAAAGTTGTTGACCAATGTGCTGTCAAATTTTAACAAGAAGCAAAAACCCCAAAACTATAAAAATCCCAGAAAACAGCATACATATAACTCAAACTGTTAAATAGACTGTACCTATGTAGACATTTTCTTGTTAATTTGATCACTTAAAGCACTTTAACACATGTTCACCCAATCACACATTACTTGTATTGTTTGCTTTACCAAGTGCTTTGAACCTATAAATCCCTTCCATACCCTGATAGACGCATCAGAGGCAACATGACGTTCAGTATTGCCCAAGGATACTTCAGCAAGAAGTCAGAGGAAACCTGATGACTCTTGTTCCTTCTGAACTACAGCTGCAGCAAAAGCCCAATCTGAAAGAAAAAGTGAAGAGGAAGTTTTTTAGTTTGAGTGTTAATATTCACAGTTGGTGAGGCTCTGATGTTGTGAGGGTAGCAATTCCACCTGAATAGAAAAACCATCAACCATCATTTGTTCCTCTGGACAAAGCAAAATTGTCCAGTACAACGCAGGACACAGACTCTCATTCTGCTTTAATGCTGGGCAAGTATAAATAAAACTTAATTATAATATGTCACATTTGGCCATACAAAAGCACTAGTTTCATGTGGAAATGTATGCAGGTTTCCCATGTTTTTAATTCATAAGAAACTGTTTTTAAAAAAATACATCTTTTCCATGTTCATATCAAATTTGATCATATGAATCACGTGAAGGTTTTTCTTTTTGAGGGGAGGTTAAAACGTCTGCAAGAAAAGAATTGGTTAACCCATTTCAACGCCTAAAAACAATCAAACAAAATCTGAAACTCATCTAAAAAGCATAGCACAGAGAGACTAGAAAAAGTGAAATGATCTCGCCTGTTCAGAGCTGAGCAGCTGCATTTTGAACAAGCTGCAGATGAGACAACAGAGACAAAAACCCGAATAAAAACAGTTACAGTAGTCAAGTCTTGACAAGATGAAAGCCTGGATCACTTTCACAAAGTCACAACATGAAAGGAAGGGAGCTTTAAAGCTTTGAAATGATCCAGAACTGAAAGAAACTCTAATTGCCTCAAATGGGAAATCAATCCAAAGTTTTCCATTGATGTTCTGTTTTAGGATATCAGAAGTCCAAAATGGAGGCTATAGTTGACCTGGAGTTTACAGCAAAACTTAAGTTTAGTACTCACTTAGCTTCAGGGTCATCCAGGATTTGGTATCCCTCAGACACTCTAACATAACCTTTGGAGAGCTGAGGTGCTGCGCTTGACTGATGTATCCAGTCAGGAATCATTTGCACAGCAGAGAAAGGAGAACAAACAAAAACCTAACAAAAAGAGGACTAGTTTAAAAAAAAGGATCACTGGTGGACTACATAGGTGAGTGAGGCTGAAGAGAAAATTTCTTACAGCAGAAAAGAGAAGTTTCTGTTATGAAGAATGTGGACTTGTGGACACCTAGTTGACTTGTGGACACCTGTTTGACTTGTGGACACCTAGTTGACTTGTGGACACCTGGTTGACTTGTGGACACCTAGTTGACTTGTGGACACCTGGATGACTTGTGGACACCTAGTTGACTTGTGGACACCTGGTTGACTTGTGGACACCTAGTTGACTTGTGGACACCTGGATGACTTGTGGACACCTAGTTGACTTGTGGACACCTGGATGACTTGTGGACACCTAGTTGACTTGTGGACACCTGGAT
>JBAMHX010000027.1:2767758-2788357 GCA_037177515.1 Pseudomugil tenellus | reverse complement strand
TTATATTATATTATATTATATTATATTATATTATATTATATTATATTATATTATATTATATTATATTATATTATAAAGAATGTATCATCTGCACATTGGACAAAAATCATCTGGTAGTCATTTTAACAGAAATTTCTGTAGGCTCAACACAAAAAGAATATATTTCACAGCCAGTAAGAAGACAGCGGAGAAACAGAAGACAGGTTGGGGATAAACCAGATGACTGAAGAGGAACTATGGGAATAATATACACCTCCATCCAGAAATGTTAAGTTAAACCAGGTTAAAACAGCAAGCTAAACCAAAAAAGCCTGCTTAACTAAACGTAACACAACATCAATTGCCACAAAGTGCTGAACATTGAAGTAAAACTAGATAAAAGTGCAGAGTGAATCAGAATGATAGCTGTAAAGTAATAAATAAACAATAAAAAGTAGAAAACATTATAAACACAAAAAAAAAATAAAGAGGAAAAAACTGAGTGTGTCATGATTTGGACATTGTGTGGGTGTTTTCTTGGTTTGTTGTTATTTTGTGGTATACCTGTTTTGCTCTTCATGTTTCTTTTTGGTTTCTATCTTGTCCACTGGTTTCACCTGTGTTAATTAGATTATGTTCACCTGTGTTTTGTTTAGTTCAGTCTGTATTTAAGTACTTTGGTTTCTCAGTTCTGGTTGCGAGAAATATTGATATATTGAACAAAGATTACAAAATTCAGTAAAGGTTGTGGAAAAATGGTCCTATGCATGGGGATTACGGTTTTCTGTGGGAAAGACGAAAATTATGGTTATTACTAGAAAGAGAAATATGGTGGCTAATATTAAATTGTATGGTCAAGACCTAGGACAAAATAGGACTTTAAAATTCCTTGGAATGTGGTTGGATAGCTTTATGACCTGGAATGAACATATTTCTAGAGTAGTAACTGAGTGTAAAGGAATTTTGAATGTTGTGAGGTTTCTGTCTGGTGGTGAGTAGGGGGCTTGTAGGGGAGCCCTACGGATATTATACATAGCATTGATACGACCATTATGGTTGCTTTGTTTATGGGGCAGCTGCTAAGATTCATTTACAGAAGTTGGAAGTGATCCTGGCTAAGGCTTTAAGATTGTGTTTTGGAGTTTTTAAGACCTCTCCCACTGCAGCGGTCAGGTTGAAATGGGTGAATTACCTCTTCAACTGAGAAGGAGTCAATTGCTGATGAGTTACTGGGCTTATTTGCAAGATTTTATTACGGATGGTCATACCATAACTAACATGCTTTTTCCTTGTTGGGAAAGTGATGGGAACAGCTCAAAATGCTTAATATGGGACAGTATTAACTTGGCAAAGGAATTTGGTCTGGAAAATCTCACCTTTGGTCCTTCAGTTTCATTACCAAGAACCAGCCAGTTTGTGTTGACTTTTATTTCAGGGATTACTGGTCACAGCATACAGGAGTGGCCAATACAGCTGTATTAGTAAAGGACTTGAAACTATGTAGATAGGGATCTAATTTTTTTTTTTTACTTATTGTTAAAAAGATCCTAATACAGGAATTACTGGTTTTTCTGTGACAATCTCTGCATTTTCAATTTATATCAAGAGGAGAACTCAAGACTATTTAGCGGTTCACACCGTGAGATATTGACAGCAATGGTGGCGTTCCAGTGGTCAGAGGACTCTGGGTACAGTAAGTTGGTTATTTGTTCCAATTCTCTTTCAAGTCTAGTATTCATCCAGTCATTCATATCACGAGCAAGACAAGATTTAGTAAATGAAATTTGTGAATCACTATTCAGACTTGGAAATCTTAAATCATCAGTTACTTTTATGTGGGTTCCAGCTCATCAAGGGGTCATTGGAAATGAGAGAGCTGGCAAAAGAAGCCTTAACATTGGACAACATAATGATGACATCAATCAGTAGATCAGAAATAAAATGTTTAATTAAAAGGTAATATTTGTAAGGTTTTGCAACAGAAATGGGACAAGGAAGTTACGGGTAGGCATCTTTATTCAATCCAGGAAAAGTAAGCACGATGAGAATAGCAGGAGGAAGAACAAGAGAAGAACAAATCATCACGAGGCATAGAGTTGGACATTCTGGATTAAATAAAACAATTAATTGGAAAACACCCAACACGTTTGTGTGACTTCTGTACTTCTGGGGAAACAGTACAACATGTATTGTGTCATTGTCCAAAATATGCAGCTGATGGAATGAGGAGGGTAGGGGAGACCGATTTTCACATAGTGAGTATATTAAGAGTTAAATCACGGAAACATTTGATGAGATATTTAGTGGAAACTGGTCTATTGTATAGAATATACTTTGTTTGTTCTTTTTCTCTCCACCACTCAGTCTCACACAGTAGGTGGCGGTAATGCGCCTCGCAGTGAGTTGCCACCCGCCATTAAATCAATGAAGAAGAAGTAGTTCTGGTTGCGGGTTCATTAGTATTAATTGGTGTTTGTGTCAGTGTTTAGCTTCTGTGCAGCCTTGCCCATTAAAATAAGTTTTGTCTGCACTACTGCAGCCTCCCTGGCCTGCATTTGGGTCCACAACCTCCATGCTCCATGACGGTGTCATACTGGATCTGATATCCCACTATGACCACATTTTCAACTGAAGTATGTTAACTCTTTCATCATTTTACTCCCCAATATAAATATGTCTTATTTAAAAATAGAAATAAAAGCAAATTTAAATTAAGTTATATCCACTAAAGATATTTAGTTTAACCAATTGTTAATGAACAGACTTACCATGAACTGGATTACTGGGAATCACTAATTGATTTGTTTAAATTGGCTTGTAATTGGTCTAAACTGGACTAAATTAGGTTGTAATTGTAAAACTATATTGATATAAAGAACTTTACTTGGTTCTGTATTAAATTGACCTCTAAAGGCTGACATGTTAGTTGATTGTGGTAAAATGTAATAAATCTAGATATAAATCCACCTCTTCTCTGAGTTCAGACACAGTAAAGTTTAATTTCTTCCAGCTTTCATTCTTTCATTCGTGCACGTGTGGCTGAACATCTCACGTGAAGCTAACAGCAGACTGTAGATGTGTTGGAGACAAAATGAGGCGTGATGCAGTGAAACACACGGCTCTAAATTAGCAAAGTGCTTCTATTTGAGTCCACTCATGATGCCCAGCTGATACAGTTGCTCTCAATGAGCAGTGACCAGATGTTGCCTCCACTTCTGTTCTACATGTGGCTGTTTCCCATTTTCCTACACAGCTGTTTTGGAAGTCACTTTGGAGGAAACTTAATGTGAGTTGCTGAAGCAGCATGATGTGCTGTTGCTGTCAGCAGTTTGTGGATTGCCGATCTTTTTCTAACTGCAAAGACAAAGCTTAAATAGAATTCTAAAACAAAGTTAGAAAGAATTGCTCGTATGCTTTCCTCACAGTTCCAAAGCTGAGAATTTATTGAACGGCCATAAGTAAATAAGAAGCTTACCGAGGCAGATGCTTAACTTCTAATTTGACTTTTAGGGCTGTTTTTCTCCAACACATCCAGTTTCCAGAGTTTCAGAAGTTTGAATTTTATAAACGTTTAACTGTCTTTTCAGTTAATGAGCCAAAATGCTTCACTTTTATGGAAAGAAAGGGTCAGTGATATCATTTAAATACAATCCATGGGAGTTTTTTTTCAAACTTTCATTTATATGTGTTGAGCAAATAAGTCAAGTAAGTCAATAAAATCTTAAATATTTCAGAGGATTTCTGTTTGTTTTCAGACAACACAGGAGCTGGTAACTCCAATACTCTGACATATTCCTGAGATGAAAGAGAGTAAAAAGAATTCTGTGTGTTTTATGAGTATTCCAGGTATTTAGAGAGGGAATCAAACTTCAGTGAAATTTGAAGGTGAAACCAGATGATATTTTATCTCTGTCAAGCTTGATGAAGCAAAGTATTACATTCTTATACCTAGGTAAAATATCTTTAGATATTGTTTCAAGAATGTTATATCTGGCAAGTGAATCTTGGCTGTGTAGCAAATATCTTTTGGTCTTAATTAGCAAATAAATAAAGAAAAGTACATTTGTGCTGAGAGAATATATTTGATTTTTGCAGAAGGTGTGTGATCATAAAATGGTCTTTCTTTTGTCTTTTTGACAAATCATCATTACCTTCATATTGAACCTCATTATTTTAATTTTGCACCACCCATTGTTTAGCATTTTTAGGATAATCAGTTTGGCTTTAAACTAGATTTTGTAGCAACCAACTTACATAAAAATGATCAAATCGTGTATTTCACCCACTTCACCCATTCTCTTGAGTGACAAATCTTATTTTTTCCTGCATTTCGCAACCTTTCAATCTATTCACCATATGCTTTAGCAGAAAACACTTTAACCACTCTAACCACTCGTTTACCCAGCTGGGTTCTAGTCAGACAGGTGACAGTCTCCTGTTTGCCAGAAACATGTTCTTTTTCTCCCATGTCGGCATCCGTGTGCCCAAAAGAGCTTGCCAAAGTCAGTAACACGTCCAGAACCAGTCAGAAGAAAGTTGGCAGGTCACAAAGTCAGTTGTCACAACATTTCAC
Organism: Pseudomugil tenellus; assembly: GCA_037177515.1. Classification (NCBI taxonomy): domain Eukaryota; kingdom Metazoa; phylum Chordata; class Actinopteri; order Atheriniformes; family Pseudomugilidae; genus Pseudomugil; species Pseudomugil tenellus. Next base: position 2,783,805 of record JBAMHX010000027.1, on the reverse strand, counting down.
CACTTTTTCTAAATCAGCAACCACTAAAAACAAAGTCAGACCAAATAATCAATCAGATTTAAGAAGATGAAGAAGGAATACAAGCAAGAAAAACAGACAAAGATGCCGCTGGACATGGTGTTACACGTCCATTTGTCAGGCTGATGGACAGACACTACAGCTGACACCACCGGGCACCGTGGATGTCTACAGATGAAAATGTTTAAACTGCTATTAAAAATAAAGTTCAGATTAAACCAATGGAACCATTGCTGAATTGTTATCTTGTCTGACAACCAATAAGACTTTTGTAGGTTAGTTATGTAAGCTCATGTTGACACACTTACATTCCATGAATGTCCTTCGGTCATTTAAATATATTTTTTATTTAAGGAAAAATTGTTATAATGTTGCCCGATGACTTAAACATCAACTTTCAGGAGACATCTCATGGGGCTCCGTGAAGTATTTTGTGATGGGTCGGATATTTGAGATGTGACGTCCACCCCACCACTGATTAAACTTTTCATAGAGTATGAATTCTCCGGATCAAAAAACCATTTTTTTTGTTCTTACTTTTTTTTTTATCTATCTATATATATTTCTATTTTTGACCACTTTCAAGCCCCCGTGTGCATGTCTATGTGACCAAGGCCAAAATTTTAAATGCACTAATGTTGCCAGTCGTTTGGCTGGAGGAGGGGAACAATTTTTTTCATAATCCTCCAAGTTCCATAGAAAATGAATGGACATACAGCGATCTATAATCCCCTAAGTGTCGAGTCCATTTGTTTTCTACTAATATAAATTCATTAAAATTTAGTGTCATAATCATCATTCCAGTAAACAAAAGAAAAAATACACACATTGGACAAAAGGTAAAAAGATCACTGGATATTCAGTTGTTTCGCTATATTGTCACTAAAGCGGGGTGGTGGAACAACCCTGGCTTTTCAGAACAACTGGTGACATAATGGAACACGAAATGGAACAGTCATGTGACATGTGTATTTCGATTCAGATCACGGAACATTATTTCACATCATACATTCCACAGTTGTTTCAGTACGGACTCGAACACTGTTTTGATCTTGCTAGGAGACCGTTATTCGTGTCAAGGACGAGGACACTGGTTTCTTTAGATTGAGAAGAATATAAATTTAATAATAAAGATAAAAGAAGTTGAACATACATTAAACATTAAAACATGAAGGGACAAAACATTAAGACATATAGACATCTTACGACGTCATAACACGGGGAGAATATTCCCCAAAGATCTGTGGATCACACGTCTGGAGCTATTCTAGTCAGATAGGGGATCTTTGTTTAAAGACTCTTGTCACATGCATCACAATCTGTTTTCTAACCATTTCCCTGATTGAAAGACGCTGGCCTCGCTTAGGCTACAACAACCAAGGTCTTAGCAGATGGCTTACAAAAGGTCAGAATGACATCAATTTAGGAGCCTTATGGTCGGACCTTTCAGCTAGACATTAATTAAGAGCAAGGTAATTAAGCTAATACATGAAATTCCTCCACAACTACAAAACAGGGGAAGAGGAAGAAGAGGCCGAGTACATAGGCAGATTGCCGATGAAATCAGAGCAACAACTGTTGATCATGTCATCAATCATTGCCTCACAATGGCTGAGGCTGGTCGAAGGGTGCAGCCAAATATTGGAAGAACATTCAATTGTTCAGACATTTCGTCGGAAAACAGGTGTGTATACCAAACACTGCACTACTGTCATTGTGTCATACATGAAGCTAGCACGGGGATAAGGACTTGTCACTTTTTACATCCTACATTTAGACTTAGATCTTTACTGCATCACAGATTTAATGTATTAAGTAGTCTTACAGTAAGGATTTGCCATATTAACTGAAATTGTACTCTTCACCACATAGGTTGCCAAGAGAACCTCACAGAGGTGGAATGTATCATCTTTATTCTACGCAACAAGAGAAGGCAATCTGTGCAATGGTGATTGCAAACAAAGCCATAAGGTTGAGATAGATACAAAGTGCCATTGTAGAGAATGACAACATCTTTGGCAATATAGAATCTGTTTTAATTGCGACAATTGACAGAGTGCTCAGAAGAAATTAAATGCGCATGAAACGATTGGACAATGAGACATTTGAAAGGAATAGCAACAGAGTGAAGGAGATCTATCACCAATATGTACAGGTAAAACATGTATGTGTTCTATAAATGCTCTACAGTTCAATGCTGTAAAGTGTTTATGTAATTTGTGTAGCCTCATTCACTACACTTACGTGACAGTTCTGTGTATGTGTACAGTGCATAGTGTACAATATGTTGTCCAATGAAGCGAGGTTCATCATTGTCTTACACAGGAAATGTTTTAATATAGTTTTTGTCACTCCATTATCTGTAATACAGCGTGTACTGGAGCTGGAGTCCAGGAAACCACTGCACACATTCATATGCATTGATGAGGCAGGTTTCAATCTGGCAAAAGGTCAACATAGAAGGAATCACATAGGACAGAGGGCAACCACTGATGTTCCAGTACAACGAGGAGGGAATATTACTATGTGTACAGCCATCTCAGAAAACATCGTCCTCACCCATGTCCCCAGTCTTCGTTCATTCAACACACAACATCTGCTGATGTTTTTAGACAGGGACATATTCCGTGAGAATGACAGGGGTCTAGTTGGACACCATCTGGAGAAGTATGTTGTTTGTGATAGTGTGCGTTTTCACCACACTGATGTCAGACAGTGATTGCAGCAAATGACAGGATGCTGGTGGAATATTTCCCTCCCTATTCACCATTCCTGGATCCAATAGAGGAATTTTTTCCATCTGGAGGTGGAAGGTAAATGACCGGCATCCACATACCCAAACTGCATGCTAGCAGCCATGGATGCAGCATGTGATGACATCACAGCAGAGTCCTGCAGAGGTTGGATTCGCCACTCAAGGAGATAATTTCCTCACTGCATTGCAAGAGATGATATTCAATATGGTAAAGATGAAAATATGTGGCCAGACAGAGAGGAACGTCTGGATGTGCATGAATTATTTACAGCACTATATGTTGTATGTTCAGTTCCAATTCTACTGCAATATTTAGTTGTGCACAGCTCTACCTAAAGGGAGTTCATGTTTGCTGGAAATAAGGTTTTTTTTCTTTTACAATGCTGTGAACAAATTAGAATTGCAAAGAAAATATGTAGCTAAACTGTGAAACATATATTTACAGTATCACTAAATACAGCAATGTCTAACTTTACTGTGGTTTTCAAATAGCTGTGCAAATAGTATATAGTGCTATCTTAAGTATTTTGAGGTAGTGGCATCAATGGTCTGACTTGTTTGCATCAGAAAACATGTACAGAGTAAATTGTAATACTGAAAACATGACAAAGTCATTTGATTGTCTTGTTCATAAACAATGGTGGTGTTTTCATTTTGATGACACTGACACTTTCATTGACACGAAGACTTGCTTTTGAGGAATAAAATATCCATTTTGAGCAAGTGACTCACTTTTGCAGGTTAATCACAAGTTTTTGCAGTTTGTACACATGTAACCATTTAGTACCACTATAGCATTTTAATTTAGCTCTATCATCAAAGCTTAACATCATGAACTACGTGACCTTCAATTTCACTCTGCAGGGGTTAGGAAGATTTCATGGCCCATGACCTGTTTCTATTGCCCTTTTTCCCTAAATAAAAGCGATGTTTGTAAAATTTTGAAAATCTACCATTTGCAGGTGTTTCCATTGAACTGTTTTCAAATCTTGTAAAACTGCGTCCAGCTGACCAGATTTGACAACAATTATGGCACGCGTAACGTTATCGCCAAATTATTTTGGGGTTTTTCTACATGGTGCGGAAAATTTTCTACAGCTTTTCTAAGCTATTCCTTATCGTTTTCTTTTATAAAACGTGTTAAAACTTTCCCATGTATTTACTCTGTACCTCACCATCTTAACCGGTCACATGACCTACTACATGACATCTGGGAGTGCGGAAATGCAAAAACAGTGTCTCCATTACACTTCTGTGATAAACTGCTCTATCAAAACGTCTGAAAACCCACCTTTTGAGAGTGCAAAAATTTTTTAGCAATGTTTGGGTAATGTCGGGGGTAATGAAAACGCACCTAGAGGGGATTCAAATGTGTGACCCAGATTTCAGGAGTGTTGCCTTGTTTAAAATAAAATAGCTATGTACAGGATATTGCTAACCTACTTTACCCTTTTTATTGTCTTAGGTCAGACGTATGACATTGGGCCGACCCATGACCTGTAGGGTGCTGCGGGTATGGTTGAATACGAAAATGTTAACTGCAGGTCATTAGATATGCCAATGTAATCCATTTAACGTGTTATCAGACATTGTTTATTGTTGTTCATTGCCAGTTTCTCTCTGTTCTGAAGCACATTTTTCATGCATAATACAATCAGCCTTCACATGCATATTTAGCATGTAGCTACTTGGAGAAAACCTCACCCACACAGTACTGCTATGCATCTAATTTAGAAGTAAAAAAATGAAAGACGCTTTAAAAATGAAATCAGGAGACCCCAGCCTTTAGAAATTAGCTCATTGTGTAACCGTAGATTATTCAGCAGCTGGGCATTTAAGCCAGAAAGCGCACAGAGCTGAGAATTTACAAGAACTCATACACAACAAGACCAGGCAAGATGAAAATCCCACAGACATCAGAGGGTTAATGTACTGAATAAATTGTGATTCAGTCACTTATAAAGCAGCTTGTTTTCAAGGGCAGATATGTTTTATGAGGTACTCACACTGACCCAAATGCACCCACAGTAGAGATTATAATTACTTATGACTTTAAAGTTGGGCTTTTCTCCTCTGTTTCACGGAGTTATTTCAAAATTACAAGGACTCCATTGGGCTACAACCCAGACCGGCTAAAGAAAGTGGATGTACAATAAAATAAAATAAAGATAACCAGATGAGTAGGCCAGTAGGGGGAAAAAGAAAATCAGGAAGGATGAATGGGTGGTGCAGTTCCAATGAAAGAAACTGATAAAATAGAAGCTAGTTACTGATAAAAAAAAATAAACAAAACAAACTAAAATAGAAACTCAGACTGATAGTAAATAAGGAGCTGTTTGGGAGCCGAAAGAGTCGACTCTTCTAAAAGGAGTCAAAAGACTCAAATCCATAAAAAGAGTTGAACTCTTCATCACTAACAAATAGGGTGGCCTACCTACCTGGCCCAGTCTCCACAAAACAAATTTACACATTTACAGCTAATACAAACTACCTTAGAGGCATAAGATAGGACCTCAGGAAAAGCAAGAGGTCAAAAGCATTCTAACACATTTCAGTTCACAACCTAACGCAATCTCCAGGTAGGCGGGCAAACAGATACAGCTGCTACTGAACCAGGGGAAGCTGCGCCATTTAACCTCGAAATGAGGCAGTGGCAGCAATTGGTCCTGAGGGCACTGAACCAGTTCTTACAAACAAAACAAGAGGGAAAAATCAGACCAACAGGTAAAACATCAAAATAAATCTGAACCGTTTGTAACTATGGTGTCTTTTTATAGATTGGAGTAAACATTTTTATATACATTAATTATTCTGTTATCATTTTATTGAACCTAGCCTGCTTCCGCCTTAACTGTCAGGTGGTTCAGGTGTGCAGCTCACCTCTTTGCTTTACAGAAATGAAGCTGATTCTCTTCTGTCCTGTTTTCTCTTTGATTTATTTTTTGCTTTATTTTCTCCCCGTGCTTCATTCTCTATGTACAATAATTGGTTGAATCAACCAGTAAAGATGTGAACTAAATAATTTTACACAGATTTAGAAGGGTGATAGTGAATAAGAACATCCATCATTGATTAAACATTGTCATAGGCTCCGACGAGGAGTTTACTTGTCTGTCTGCTAGGATCTAGTATCTTGTGCAACTTTATGCACAGGATACTGAATGGAATTACTTTTTTCTGATAATTTAACAGAATGTAAGTTTAAGTCTAATTTGAATTCCATAAAATTTTGGGATTACTTCAGATCACCAACTTGAATTGATTCAAGAATTGATTAAGGATTCTTTTTCATTGCGAGATGGGGCCATTTTCCAATATATATTGTTGTAGCCAGGCTCGGAGACCACAACAAAATAGGAGGCAGACAGAAGTGGTCAATACAAAACGTAAACTTTTATTCAAATAAATTAGACAATAAAAAAAAAATGCCTGTACTGGCACTGGTTATCTCCCAGCCCCAGCCTGGGAGACACACTGAGTTCAGACTGGTGAGTGTTTGTGAAACCTTAAAAAGTAGTAGCGGGGTCGTAACAATATGCATATAACTTCACGTAAAATGGTCAGGGCGCTCTCATAGTGTTCCAAATTCAACCTCCTTACCTCCTTTAATTTGCCAGACTGAATTTATGCCATTTATTTATTGGAAATTTAAAAATAAAACAAATTTTTCTTATTGGAGGACTTTTACAGGATTTTCCAACCTGCAATGGACCGAAGATGCACAGTAGTGTTTTCCATTTTAGTCAAATGCCATATGAATACTTCTTGATGGGGTCCACAGCAACAGATACACTAAGTTAGAAGCACTTTGAGATGTTCGGTCACTTGAACTTGAGGGTTTTGTTCTAGGAAAACAAAGCTGGTTTAATGCTAAAAAGCTCAAGTAGCTCCTTGAAGGTTACAACTAATTGGGGCGATTTATCAACAGACTCCAGCCAATAGTGACAAGTACATGCTCTTTTCCCTGTTTCTCATTATCACTATCTGTAATGAGGAGAGAATGTATCTGAATTTACATACAAGGGCAGTTTGAGAGGGAGGAAACGGAGAGTTTGGGGAATCGGTGAGCAATGGTGTGAATAATGTTCCGTACTTTGTCTGCTGTTGTCATGCAGGACTATGGTGACTTGTTATAAACAAACACCTGTAGTCAATAAGCTCGTCTCATCCCACATGTCTTAGATTCAAGCATCATTGAAACAGTGGAAATATATGATACATATCAAGCTTCTTCCAGCACATTTCCACATATCCTGACACAATAAGGTGCATCAGTATTACGAATAGAAAGTTAAGCTCTGTAATACTTCTATCAGACATGAAATTATTTCTGTCTACATGTTGTTTTTCTATAGTAAAGTTCTGTTTTATCTGCTTGTAACAGCTAAAAGACGTAGGATTGCACCATAATAATATGCATGTTGATGGTGTCCAAGGTGAATCCAGGGACCTCAGAGAATGCATTAGTGTCCCAAATGCCGCGTCTATTGCTAAACCAGGGTAGATTGCATAAAAACAGAAAGATTGTGAAATCATTGTCTTTGTTTTTAACTCTCTTGGGTAACTATGATTACCTGCACAAACACAATTGATCAGCTTCAGCAGCATCATTTCTGATCATTAATGCTTGCGCTTAAACACAAATTCAGTCTTATCTTTACAGTAGATGTTAATAAGCACCATTGCTTTCGTTTGTTATTTCTTTTCAGAGATTGTGATTATATTTGTCATGTATTTTTGCTCTCATGAGGCACAATAGAACTTTCCAGACTTTCTCAGCAGCGTCCCCTATCAACAGCTTGTTCAGCGTCCATCTTGTTTCATGCCTGTTCTGTGAGAGCTCACCAGCAATAAAAGATAGTCTTATTGTTTATTGTTAAAAGGATCCCCATTAGCTGTCTCCAAAGTGGGACGAGGTAGTCTTCCTGGGGTCTATCCAAACGGCAATACAAAACAAACATATTTTGCACAAGATCAATCATAATCACCACATTCATAGATTCATAGATAACATTCATATTATGTCATATACATTCAACCAATAGCTGTATTAATCACAGCTGAAGTATTCATAAAATATATTTGTAAATGGTACTTTAATGACGCCTTGTTATTCAATGTGTGTAGAGACAATCGGCAATTATTTCAATAATTAATAGCACGATAAAGAACTGTTCTCTTTAAAGCATTTGATTTTGGACGCGGTAACATTGTATGTCCCATATGACTAAATGTAGTATAAGCCATCCTCTCCCCTACTGTTAGCCATGAAAGTTGACAATACATCCTGTTTGTGTTTGTTCTCATTGGACAATGTAATACTAACCTAGCAGTTCTGTTTTGAGCAGTACATAATTTCTGTAGTTGGGTTTTAGATGTAGAGGACCAAATGGGTGAACATTAATGGGCTCGACACACGGGGAGCGACAAACGACAGCGACAGGCGATGCTCATCGCCACCCAAATAAAACCCAACACATGGGGAGCGACGGGCTACAGTGACAGCAGCAGTGTCAACATATCACGCTGTCGGATCGCTGGTCTCCAAGATGTTTTTTATTGGTTATTATGTTTAAAGGAATTTCGGCATTTTCAAAGCAGAACTGGGACCATAGACAGTTAACAAAAGAGACTTTGACCCAGGCGTCACAGATGATGATTCTCCAAAGTCTCTCGGGAGATTTTGTGGGAAGTAACTGAAATCTTGCTGCCAACAGTACCAACAGTAACAAAATAAGACAACAATCCTACAACCTGTGAAGTATTGAGAAAAAAAAAAAACTTGATGTTTTTTTTTTTTACCTTTGTTGAAACTGGTTACAGAGTAAACAGTACTGGTACTGCCCAGTCTGCGCTCATCTCATTGGTCAGTCAAATGAACCCGTCACTGATTGTAGTGCCACGCGACGCGACAAAAGTTGAAAATTTTTCAACTTTTCTTTGTTGCTTCGCAAGTCTCCGTGTGCAAGCTACGTGAACGAGAGTGAAATTTCACATGCGCAAATATCGCTTGTCGCTTGCCTGGAAAACAACATAGATTTTCGCCTTATCGCAGATGTTTCAAAGGAAATGAATGGAGCATAAGCAACGTCACTCCCCTTGTGTCAAGCCCATAATTCAGATGACTTAAAATGACATATTTAGCCATCTGTCTCACAATTTGTGAGGGGAAATAAGAAATACATTTCTTTACCATTGCAATACCACAACTCATCGTCTTAACTATAATATCAATATGTTCAGCCCATGACAGCCGACTATCTATTATTATGCCCAGTAGTTTTACTTTCTCCACGTGCTCTATATGTTCCCATGACAAATTTAAACTAATCTTTGGATTCAATGACATTTTGTGACTTGACCCCAAAATCATTGCTTTGATTTTAGAGGTATTTAGCACCAACTTATTTCGTTTTGCTCAGTCAAAGACCATATCTAACTCAGCTGATCAAATGTTTTGAAGTTCATTAACAGTTTTTGCAGTGTAATGCAATGTTGAATCATCTGCATACATGTAAACAGTTGCGTTATTTACAACTAATTGTAAATCATTTGTGAAAATGGTTTGTGAAAGTGGTCCCAAGCAGCTCCCTTGCGGGACCCCGTAATCCAAAACCTTAGAATGAGACCAACTGCCACTGTAATAAACTTTTTGTTTCCTATTTTTTAAATAACTCCTCATAAAAAGTATGACAGATGGACTAAATCCACAGCATTCCTATCTTTTCTTATCTCTTGCTCAGTCCTATACCATTTTCTTTTGTCTCTTTTATGCCAGTAATGTCGCGTGTTGTGTTTTCTTTGTTAAATCACCCACCATGTGTGGTGTGTGATGGGAAATTCAGCGGTATGTCATGCAGTATCATCCAGTGTCTGCATAGGCAGAAATACCTCTAGAAATGCAAATGATCAAGGTCACTGTGCCTTGGGGAAGTTATGTACTGTGTATTTACGGTGTAAGTACACTTTACATTTTGCAGAATTTCTCCCTATTGTACTGGCTTGTGACAACAGTTCCTGCAGGATCTGCAATAACTCTCATCCGCTTAAGTATCGCTGAGAAAAAATCAAGTCAAGCGTTACTTTTACAAATCACAAAAGGACAAATTTGTCTAAATACAGCTATATTGTTTTTAATATCAAGTATAATAGTTTGAAACTAGCAAATCTACTTTACAGAACTACTTAACATCCTTACAGATGCGTCGGTGTGGCGGTTTATATGGCTTCTAGGTGAACACCTGCCTTTTTTGCTTCTGCAATGAGGGGCTGTGAGGTTTTTTTTTAAGTTTTTTGTGACATGGACGAGTAAATGATAATTGTATTTGTACTTTTCCAGGCATGTTGACCACTCAAATAACTTTATACAAAAAGTGCATTCACCCATTCACACACACCCTGATAGGCACACCAAGGTGACCTCTACATCACTGAAGATGAAACCTGGATTTATCCTAAAAGGGCATTTTGAGTCATTATAGAACCACAAATTCTGTAATATAAGAAATAAGAAATAATACAACTTAATAATAAAAAGTATATAAAGGGGTTTTCATCACAATTGATACTAAAAAGACATTTTTGAGTGTGCTACTCCTTTAATAAAGCTTCCTGATCCTAAAGTCTGGGATTGTTTGACGGTGCGCGTTGACTGCTGTCTCATCTAAGTGCATGCAGAGTTTCACATTTAACATTTCTGCCAGTTTCTGGCCTTTAGATGAATTCTAATTAATTGTATAAATTTCTCTGCTAATGTTCTCTGTGTGATTATTATTGCTTTTATTGTTTTGCCACATTCCAGTACAGCCTGTTAAAGTTGACTTACTACCGCTACTGCCAGTCATGGCAGATAAAAGGCAGAACTTGGTGCAGAGTGTTGGTTGTTAAAAGGTCATCATTGCCAGTAAAGTGCTGCAAAAGAGCTCTATTATTGTGCCCTGTGAGGTAAGGCATTTATGAGGCTACCATAAGAACTTTTATTGAGGTCGTTACTTTGGTTGCTTGAAAAATGTTTTTTTCTAAAGTTTTTTTCCAACAGATTTTTTTAAGACCTGAAAGTTGTTTTGACCTTGTGAAAATACAAAGAAAGTTCTGGACTAAAGCCTATGGTGTAACAAGAAAGATGAAAAAAAACAATCTCATCATATAAACCTTGTAATTAGGTACACATTTAACCCTTTAATTCCTAATATCACATATTGGATTCTTACACCTTCTGACACATTTCGCATTCCTTTATGGTAGAAACTTGATTCAAAACCAGTTCACTCCATATGATACTGGTCTACAGTACATGGTGAACACCAGAAAGCAGAGGAATATATGTTATAATATTCTGACCTATCACATGGTAATAAATTGTAAAAACACACAAAACAATGTCCAGAATTTTTTAAAAGGCCACTAAAAAAAACCTTTAGATTGTAAAAATGTTACTTTTCTGAACAATTGTTCTTATTTCAGTCACTAAATGGTTAAGTTAGATTTCATTCTTTGGTTTTCGTTTTCTGATCTAAAACATTTCTATCTTGCTTTAAATCCAAATGTTTGTACAGTGTGATCTCCAGCTGATCTGGAGTCGTCTCCATGCAGGATTACGCTCAGTCTTTTCTCCTTGCAGAGATTACCTGTACTAGATTGATTTAATCAGCCACATTAGCGAAAGCTAATTAAAATTTTTGTGCCCGCGCTGGTGAATTGGCCCTCAGAATAGAATTACCTTGAGATGTTGTTTGTCCTCCCTAACATTGGTATGCGGAGGCAGAGCTGCTTCTGCACACGCTTGACAAGTCTTATCTCCGGCAGTCATCCACAGGTGTTCCCTGTCACAGGAGTGTGATCAAAATGCGGTGCAGATAGCAGGCTCTGCACAGCGAGCTGTTTACCCACCAGATTACAGACAGGTCGTTGGGTCTCTGCGGGTAAAACTTCAGCATATGCATTCTCAGTCCTGACAGAGATGATTGTAACTCACACAATAAACAACCAAGCTAATACATCAGCTACAGGAGCTTTAACAGCAGTCATTGACCACATCCATGGATATTAAAGTGTCCTTTAAATGTTAGCTGATGATGGATGAAGCATCATCCATACCTACTCAGTTATGATGCTGTATGAACACAAATTTCATGATACCATTGGTGAAAATGAAAAATATTCTAATGACTTTGTGATTCATATCTGGTGTGGAAAGATTACACTGGTGTTCTGAAAAGAAGAGGGAGCATCCAGCTTGTTATCAGATGTGTGAAAAGCCTGCATCTGTAATGGTATGGAGTAGCGAGAAAGTTAAAGTTCTACGTTGGTGTTGTGAATATTAATTATAACAAGTTTTCAACCAAAACCAGCAAATTGTGTCATCCATCACCTCAGATTTTACATGAAAACCACTTAACTGTGAATATCCGGTGTATAATTAAGATTCACTGCTGCAGTCAAGTAATGCCTGAAATGCATCACCAGCTGGCTGTCCTTTCCCCCACTAGTGGGGTGTCTGAAGTTGGTCCACAAGCTGTCCTGAAAAGTCCCTTGACAAACCTAAACACATCACAATTTTTTTTTTCCTTTCATGTCTGTATGAATATTGTTTAAACTCATTGTATTCTGTAGTTATGTCCCCTGTTAATGACTAAGCTATGTCAGGAAAACGACAGTAACATGAAATAAGGATGTCAAGGTGTGAAGAAGAGTAATGGGGTTTATTGTTCAAGTGCGGGTCATAACTTCAGGACAAACAGAAAACGAATGGGAGTAAATGGTATGTGGTGCTACTTAAACCAGGCAGGAAAAATAATTTAACAAATTTAGAATATATTGTTAAAATAATAACAGGGCTGGGCACATTTATCCATAAATCGATAAGAAGGCTGGTATTGGAATCGATCAATACCAACATAATGAGATCAATATTTTTCTTGCTGAAAGCTTTGCGGCCGAAAAGTGAAAGAATGTGAATAAAAACCAACCAATAGTACATTTTTTTTGACAAATTGGCACAATTTCTCCGACACAATTGCCAGATCGAATGGAATATAATAATTATTTTATTATCTAATGGTCATTTTATGTAGTAATATATAAACAAAAAATGTTAGACCAACAAAAAAGCTTCAATTTCAGTTTTTAAAATAATAACTCTGTTATTTATTTATTTAACTACAAAAATAAAGGTAAAATAGGAAAAAAAATTCAAGTATCCATATCTTGCTGTAATGAACAAAGCAAATCATCTGCTTAGTTTGGAAAATTCAGAGTGTTAAATGAGTTTGCACACACCACCAACACATTAAAATGTTTTTTTAGTAAGTGGAAGATAAAACTTAATATAACCTGCAAATGATTTTCTCTTCTTTATTTTTTGTCCTGCTCCACCTTCGGTGATTCAGGCGTGGTGAGATTCAGAGGAGCAGTTACTGTACACTGAACTCCTCCCAGCCGACTGAGCTTCTCAACCAATCTCTAAAAGAAAACCTAGTTGCCCTACAGAAACTCTTTTTGACCACTTGTATTCTCACTGTTGTTATATTGGTCACTTAAACGCACATGACCATGGATGAGCGTACCAACATATATCTACTAGTGAATCTAGAGTTTAGCCTTTTAGCTGAGTTCCTTTTTTACCACGACAGACCGATGCAAAGACCATAAAACTGCAGATGTCGCATTGATCACGGTAGTTGTGTTTCCATTACAATTTTTCGTGAAATAAAAGCAATATTTGTAAGTTTAGAAAATTACCATTTTGAGTTGCAGATGTTTCTATTAAATAGTGTTTAGCGCGTAGTCCGCAAATCTTGTAAAATCTCATCAGCTGAATGTGATTTTACAAGAATTGGATGCCAGTAACATTATCACAAAGCATTATTTTGGGGTTTTCTACATGCTGCGGGAACTTTGCTACAGCTTTTCTAAGCATCCGCCCTCATTTCCCTTTCTAAAGCCCATTAAAATTCTAAATTTCCCAGTTGCTTACTCCGTACCATGCCATCTTAACCGGTCAGATGATCTACTACGTGACATCTGGGGATGCATAAATGTGAATAAAGTGTTTCCACTGCATTTTTATGATAACATTTTATGATAACATATCAATGGAAACACCTACATTTTTAACATTTTTAAATGTAGGTGTTTCCATTAGCAGATTTTTATTGCGATATTTAGGTTTTGCGCAAATCTAGGGGTAATAGAAACGCACCTACCCTTGATCTCCTACTCCATCCTCCCTGGTCAAGTATTCTGGGCATGTCCCATTGGTAGGAGACCCCAGGGATAAATCAGGATACTGTTGAGGGAATAAATCTCTCGGCAGGCCGAAGAACGTCTCAGGATCCCTTTGGATAAGCTGGTAGTTGTGTTAATGAAAAGGAAATATTAGTTTCCCTGATTAGACAGCTGCTGTCGCTACCCAATCTCAGATAAGTGGCTAGAAAATAGGTGGACAAAAACACATCAAACATCCTAGTTTCAGCTCAGAGGAAGGCTGGAATGAACAGACTAATATTGACTTAGGTGGTTGAATTAAATGGGACAATTATTTATGGGATACAAGACAATTTCAATTATTAGTTGTGTTTGTTTTGTGGCTTTTATGAAAAAGCATACGGCTACTTAATTGGGTTGGAACGCATAGATATAGTGATTGGTAACCATAAACTATACTTATTTTGTGAAATCTAACCCATGACTGGCACCTCTACTACATACTATCAATTGCAACTGTAACATGTGTGTCATAGTGATCCCAAGTACTGCTTCTAAGGTTTGTTCCTGTTTCAAGAAGACTCTCAGCACTGTTATCTGTGGAGTTATTTGCATGAATGTAATTAGAAATAAGAAGGTGAGGTTTGTTGGCAATTAGAAGCATCCTGTGGATTTGCAGACATTAGGAGAATAAGAGAAGAGCAGATAAAACGAGGAACAGCAAAGGGCCTGTGGACCAGGGAGAATAAGAGAAGCGTGGAGGATCTGTGGACATTTGAAGACACATGACAGAATAGAAAATGTCTCTTAAGTGCTGGGAGAATTTAACTTGACAGATTAAATTTGCATTTTGCACAGCAGGTTGTGTGTGAAGCAGTTATTACCTCACAACTCTGTTTAGATTTAGTTAGACTTTGAAAATTATTCCATTTAAAGTGTATTTCATGTTTTAATCCTTTACTCCAGCTTTTCTTTAGTTGGAAAACCATATAAACCATCCAGTCATCCTGAACGCTGCAAGCATTCGCCCTTACTCACACACAGTCTTAATAGTACTTCTAACAGGGAAGTGATGCTTTGAAGCCTGTGTGGTAAATTTAGTCATTTTCACCGGTCTGTGAGGGTCCATTGGGTCCTTTAGCAGCTGTAATTATGCAGGCCAAACACATATAACCTTACTAGCTACACATATATGTTGATCACTCAATTGTTAATTGTTTTCTATGTAGCTTATTCCATGGTTGAGGGAAATACATGAATAAAAGTCCAATGAAAAATTCACAAAGACACTGAACGGCAGCTCAGCATGGATGTTTGTTCCAGGCTTTTGTTGTTGAATAATAAAACACAGAGAGCAGCTGATTTGGTTCGGATTTGCTTTGAATCCTACTTGCAATGAAAGCACTAGTTAGTGTCAAAGTTCCCCAGGGCTCCTTTTAAGGCCCCCATTTGTTGGGCGCAGGTAGCAATCTCTGGCTGCCGATGGTGATGCCAATACGGAAATGGAAATACTTGCAGTTCACCCCTCACCACTAGATGACTGGCTGTAATAGATAACAATGCCCATAGACTCCCATGTTAAAATGATTTCACAGCTGAAATAAACATGTTTACAGATTAGCTACAAAAACTTTTTCGGTTTAATAGGACCAATTTTTTATTTTTTTTTCTAACGCTTTGGTTAAGATTTTATTTTAGTCTTTATTAAATATTCTTTAGAGGTGTGTCCTTTTGATTGATGTGTATTAAAGCGCTATCACTGGTTACAGCTGCGTACTTCCTGCTGGCTCCACCGTGACAGAGCCCTCTCAGCTCTACTTTTTCATCCATTTTGGGATTTTCCTGTAATGACGAAACACCAAGATGACAATGGCAGGACCCGCTTACTGGCTTCAAATCTGCTCTTCAGAAACCTGTGATGGTATGCGCTGTCCAGTAATTTATACAGTCAATGGTTGGGCATCTTCATTGGAATAAGCAGTACAGATGATAGATGGATAGATGGATGGATGGATGGATGGATGGATGGATGGATGGATGGATGGATGGATGGATGGATGGATGGATGG
>JBAMHX010000027.1:2692151-2705996 GCA_037177515.1 Pseudomugil tenellus | reverse complement strand
ATTTCCAGCCCAGATAAATACTGGAGCTATCTTGCTATCTCATCTCTACATCACTCACATGTATGGAAGGAAAGGTGTCAACAGACCCCAGGTTAAAAAAAAGCGAAGTTCTCCTTTAACCACTAACCCTTGCACTCCCAAGGGACTCTATCCATAATGTGTAGGACCACACGGAAACTGTTTTTGTTGTTCGATGGCTACATGAACAGTAAGAGGCCATGCATAGCTAATTACATTAGTTTGGGAACTTATCTAAAATGACTCTGCCCTTCAGAGGAATTTTACATTTTGGCATACCCCCCCAAAAAAAATCAATAAGGAAACACAGAAACAACATACCAAACTATAAAATGCTTTGCTGCATGAACTTTGGTAGGGGTCTGAAGAACATGGCAGGAGTGAAATCTGTCCCCCCACTGCGGGTCCATTTCAGATTCTGATTCTGATTCATTTTCATTTATTAAAGGCTTGTAATGGTCGTATTTCAGTTGTGTGTGTATATATATATATATATATATATATATATATATATACACACACACACACACACTCCATGGATTGCCACCTTGTTGTGGTGGAGAACCTTGTGTGTTCCACTGATCTAGATCAATGCCATTGGGGGCTTTTGTGCTCCTATTAGGGTTACTAATGGTGTGAAAACAAACTTCATGATAGTGGTATTTAAAGTAAATATAATTTATTCTTGACTTCCATTCAGAAACAATTTTGAAAGCCAAAAATAAATCTTTGATTTTTCCTAATACTTTTGTTAAAAACCTGAGCATTTCCATAAAAGATTTTCAATGTCTAAAACTCTGCATGAAAATTGAACTTAACTTCTGATCCTTAATTTTTTAAAAACTTGTCTTCTGAGAACAGTTTTAAATAGTTTGAGTACTCGATTACTTTATGACCTTCATCTGGAATACGTTTAATGAAATGCCTTAAAAAGATATGCTGTACTTCTGTTTGTTTAATTTCTTTCCCAAGTTAACTTACGTTGCAAATACCACAAATCAAATAAATGCCTGAGTTTCAGTTCTATCAGCAACGATATAGATGGAATACTTTAAAACAATTAGAAATAAATACAATGTGTTAATAATAACTATTCTATGTAGTGTGTAAACTGAATAAATATAAGGATTTATTTGTGTGTGATTGGACAAATGAAGTAATTTCAACTATGTTACTTGAAAGAAAACAAAAATCTATATCGTCAGATGGTACTGATGTACGTCCTTGCCATGCCCATCAACAATACAGTTGCTTCATTAAAAATCCAGACACCACTGAATTAACTACATCTTACATTGAAGTCTTACTCAGGACAGGCATGGTGTTAAATGTGCATTCACCAGCTGTTTTAATATAGCCCCAGATTTCTCTTATCATGTGTTCTGTCTCCTCTGCAGTGATTGGCTGGAGTGACATCCGGTGGCTGCATTATAAGGCTGCGAGTGACTAGTGTTCGGCGGAGGTCACCGCCTATTCTGCATTTTGGTTTTTGTTCTCTTAGAGTTGGGAGTTACTGGTAGTCCAATTTTCAGCTTTGGTTTGAGCTTTTGATTTTGGGAGCCTACTGCCCATTGTGTGACTGGTCCGTATCTGTTCCCTTTTTTTAATTAATTTGACTGGGGCTCCCTTCTCTTTTGGTTATTTTGTTTAATAAACAAATTTACAATTGTTTCTGAGCCTGGTTTCTTGAGGGCCGTAACCCATTGTTAAGTGCAGATTTTATTTGTCTCTAGCTAATATTTGTACTAATATTAATATTTTTAGATCAAATGTCAGTTACTACTGGCAATCATATGATACATATGATATGATACAAAGAATACATGTGCAAACATTGACTTACCTAAATGAAAAGAACACCCCACCATTTTCTGCGCAAGTCAAACTCAACTAAAAGTCAGTAGTTCATCTGCTTTGACTGACTGCCTTTAACCTGTCAAAGTTAGACGGGTAAACAAACCGACAGCTTGACGTTCCTCCATTTTTAATCTTTTCGGCTGAATACTCACTGACATGGGTATTCAGCTGTCTCTCTTTTTCTTTTGAGGCAATCATTCTTTTTCAGCTGTCTTCTAGTTTAGTCACCAAATGTTATTTCACACAGCAACAAAGAGATTTCCTTGAGAGCTCCTCATTAGCTGACGACAGGACTGTAACAACCCATTTCAAAATAAAGCAAAGCCACTGATTTAACACTGACTGTATCTTAGAAACACAACACTGACCTGTTTCCTGAGGTCTAAATCATCCCATGCAACAGAGTGAAAGCTTCAAATCACCATTGGAAGACCACTAATTACTGTGAACATGAGGAAAATGAGGATTAGGGTAAACAGACCAGACAACATACACATACTACTACACACACTGCTTAACTTTACTCATAAATGTATTTATTTTGTTTACTTCAAAGTTTTATTGTGGTATGTTTTTTGTGGTTTCTTATTTGGTGATTGTGTTTCACAGATAAATTATGTTCCTGATGAGTTGCAATGAAGAAACATTTTTTTTCCTTAAAACAAATCCTTTGTTTCTTTGGCCTTTTAACTAACACATAAGGATGATTTAATCATCCTTTCCTCATATGAACTTTTGTCCTGTTCTTGAATGTGCATTGATGCGTGGAGATTCTTTTTACCCCCTCCCTGTCTTACCTACCTTCCCTTCCCTCCCTCACTCATTTATTTATTAAGCCATCGTCCTCTATCCCTCGTCCATCATCTTCTTTATCCTTCTTCCTTAACTCCATCTCAAGTCTTATATATGCCTTTTCTTTTTATTAATATCTACACTGAAAGAAAAAGGTTACAGGGCTTGCAGAAAAAAATTAGTGGCAGCGGTTGCGTGCAACTAAGTCAATCTGTGGGTTTTTAACACTTTTTTGCAACATGTTTATGTTAAATGCATCATATCTGAGCGTATAAATTTCATGTCAACTTCAAATTAACTCATGATTATTTTTTAAATTATACAGCCTACATGCATTACTAATTTGTATAAGATGAAAGCATTTTTTAATATAACTACAACTATTTAGCTCTCATGTTTATGACGCAGTTGTATTGACGCAATCTAAGTTACTATTAAAAAAAGCCTATAGTACAGGCAACCCAGCTATTATAAAACTGATTAATTCTTCATAAAAAGAAATTTGAAAAAACAAATCCGCTTCAATACTGAAATATTTTTATTTTGACAAAATGGAATGCATTTAAACGCATTCAACTTTGAAAACATGCTTAGTTTTTTGCTAAAAGCACACGAGTCTTATAGATTGCTTGAAAAGTGTGTAGAAAGAACTACTCAGAATTTTTTTCTTTCATTATGAAATAAAATTCAGCAGTTTAGTAGTAAAACATAATAAAATTAAAGAAAGTTACATCTCCATTAATGTATTTTACAAGTAAGAAAAACTTACATTAAAATGTATGCATGGAGTGACTTAAAGGTACAAGAAATGAACAAATGTGAAACAAAGTGACCAACAAGCCAAACTTTTTCTTAAACCATTGAAAAACACTAACAAAAACTGTTTTTTGTTGTTGGAATGTGTAGGCAATGAGGGTCAAAGACCACTGCAAAATAGAAGGGTCCTAAACCCCTGTTCAGCAAGTCTATTTTTTAGAACCTAAGCTTTTTTGTTCATGTTGCTTCCTTCAAGCTCCAAGATCACCTTTTGGACAACTTAAAAAAAGTACCTCAGTTCTGAAGGATAGTCCAAGTTTAGGCCATACAGCAGTCCAAAGAGGATGGAACTGACTAACGGAACATCGTCCGTTTCTTGGATGACAATTTGGCCTTCCAAGTTTATACTGATGTTATCTGGCTTGGACTGGGCCTCATGTTGTTTCACAGTGAAGATTCCCACTGTGGTATCCTCCATGAACATCTCAAAGAGGGCCTCATTTCCCTGCAGCCAAAAGTCCCTGCAAAGTGTCAGAAGATTTTTGCAACATGATGGACAGTTTCAGATGCAACAATTGCAATTTGGAAGAATTTAAGGTTACTATAAGGTAAGCTAATAATAGCTAAAGCTAACTTATGTGTGCTGTTTGTAATTTCAGTTTCTACATTTTGCTATATATACTACTGTACAGCAAAATAATTGCAATATGCTTCTGTTTCAGATCGCTCTTATTACACATTATCATCTCTGCACACCCTCTGTCTGGGCATTTCTCCAGCTTCTCAGTGGTGAAACATCGGTTTTTGCCAATGTTTCAGTGACTCATCAGAATCTGTGACCGCATTTAACATCACTTAAGTCTTGTTTAGAAATAATGAGAATAAAAAAATGACTTGAAATATTCATCAATTACTTCTGTCACCATTTCTGATCGAGTTTACTGTATCTTCTTTATAATAAGCTCAGATTAAAGTTTTCCAGCTGAGTTTT
Source organism: Pseudomugil tenellus (assembly GCA_037177515.1). Taxonomy (NCBI): domain Eukaryota; kingdom Metazoa; phylum Chordata; class Actinopteri; order Atheriniformes; family Pseudomugilidae; genus Pseudomugil; species Pseudomugil tenellus. Next base: position 2,701,582 of record JBAMHX010000027.1, on the reverse strand, counting down.
TTTTCTCATTCATATTATAGGTGTTTTTAAGCCTTTGCTACTGTAGAAAAACATATATGAAGCGAAATGTAGACTAGCGCCTCATAGGAGTCACAGATTTTTATAAACACCTGTTTAATAAACATGTAGCTTGGAGAACGTCAGACACCTTCACGTTCCTGCGCAGCATCGTGCTGTCATGCAGAAGCAAAATGCGAAGTTGTGCAAAATGTTCATCTACAAGGAAAAGAGGCTACTGCTGTCTGCAAGCTTCTTTTTGGAGTCATTTTTATGAATTATGACATCACACAGGAAGTACTCACGCCAGCATGAGCCGGAGGAGACAGCTATGCAGAGCGTGGATGAAGAGGGGAGGGATATCATGCATTTTTTATTTTAATAAATAAAGTTTGGTATCCTCTTAAGGTTGCATCATTTCTTCAAATGAGTTTATTTTCATGTACATTGAATTCTCTGAAACTTATTATGCAACTAAATACTTTTGTCAGTAATAACTTTGAGATAACTGTCAGCTAAAACATCTCACGGTCACATCAGCTGAGTCATGGAGCTGGTAATATTTTCTAAAGGTGATTCTATAGAATTCTGCAGATTCCTACATTAAACACTTTGACCACATTCTTTGCTCTTTATAGTTAATGTTATTTAAATTAAAACTTTTCTGAAGTGCAGTTTAATGAGTTTCTGTTCTCATTTTAAATAAAAGACAATAGACTGTAATTCACTTTTATTTCAACGAGCCCCCTTTTTACTTTGGTTGAGACAAAACAATGTGTATAAAGATGACATTTCTTGTAATTTCTCCTTTCTTTGGCGTGCCTTCATCGTGTACATTCATCATTTTTAGCATTATCTGAAGCTGCTGTTGCTGCGGTCAATCTGCAGAATTCATTGTAACTTTAAAATAGATGGAAGATTCGGCTGCTCCTCCTTTTTCTCCTGCTTCCATAAAGACAGAAATGTGATTAGATTAACCAAAATAATTTGATTAGATGTATAAATTGTGGAATTCATATTTAAAATAAAGCTTAGTGCTGTGAAAACCTTATTTACATGTGATTGCTGAGCGCCGTGTTATGTACCGTTTTCTGCCGCAGCAGCAGGTGTGCTCCGACCGCACGCAGTGTGTATGGATGCAGCGCGGCCCGGACACGGAGAAAAACACAAAATTAAAATTCAGTTACAAGTCAACACAACAAGTTTAAGCACCAGGGAAATGAAATACTTTAGAGAAAGATTATAAGCATATTGACTTTTCAGTCTGTTTAATGAGCATACAGACTGCAACCAGAATACAAACACATGTGGAACATTATGCTAGCTTAAGTTAGCATTGCCAACTAGCTAGCCTATTGGTTGTTTGAAAAACAAAAGATCTGCGCTGCTCTCAGTATATTTTTGCTTGTGTCTTACCAATTGCTATTTTGGAGTGTTAAAACACCTTAAAGTAAACTATTGCTTACCTCAATCCTTGTTTGGAATAACAGTGAAGAAGCTACAGTCACTGAGCTGTATGCAGCACACTCCGTTGCTGGCGATCTCAGTCTATAAATAGCGTCCATTTGGGCGAACCACCTCCAGTCCTTACATTACCGCTCTTACTTTTGTAGTCTTAAGGCAGTCACTTTTAAGCTTTTTTTTTTTTAATGTTTTTCATGGCACTGCTTTGAGGTTCGTGACCATGCTTGATGGACTCCATGAGCTTCAGGAAAACCTTTCTTGTGGCTCCATCAAGCTTGTGGTATCCAGCAAAACCAAATGAAAAAAGTTTTCATCTCTTCATCGGTCCAGGGGAATTTCTGCAATGCCCTTACCTTCTTCCACTAGCTTGTGTGCTAACAATAATAAACACATTTTCAGGTTGCATTAAATCCAGGTGTGACACAGACTGTGGTCGGGCTGTTCAGTGAAATCATCAATCAGGCCAATCAATAACCACCAGCCAGGTGGAGATCAAATTTCGTGTCAGGTCGGCCGCTTGGAACCTCAAGCAAGCAGGTACGAAAATAGCATCGACTCGGGCTGCATTAAGTATAGTGGAAACACTCATAAAGTGTAGGCGTGCGGGGGAGAGTAGGTACTATGGAAATCCGGCATAAGTGTTAAGTTTCCCTGCTGCAACACACTTGACCCCAATCAGTGGCTATGAGCAGACTTGTGCAGAGCTTGACAGCAAACTCTGCACAAGTCTGCCATAAGTCAGAAGTACGTCACTTGTGATGCAAAAGAGAAACTCAGCACTTGGAAGAGTGCGGGTCTCTAGGACTGGAGTTTCCTATACCCCTGAACTGTAGTCTGAAATTAGTTTTGTAAATGAAGTTCACAGAATCCAAATTAAGAGTAGATATTTGAAGGAAAAACATGCCTCTCAAAAAATGTTACATTTGTACAATTGGAATTGTTCATGTTTTTCTAATACTTGAGCAAATATTACTATAAATTTATCAAAACTTTTTTTCCAACATCAACTGTTCATTCCCAGTCCATTTATCCCACAAGCCTAAACAGATAAAAGTGGAATTAACTGCTGAAAAAACACACAAGCACATGTACAAAAACACATGAAAGCAGACAAATACAAGGACTTTGTAAAGACAATACATTTGTCTGGGCAGCACAAATCATTGTCTATCATTTGTCCCAACCACTGGCTCTCATTCATCACAACTAGCAATATAATGTGTTACTATAAAACAAGGCACAAACCCTTTTCCAAAAGATACCTACTGACTAAAAAATTACTCATTAAAAAAAAGGCACTGTAAACTTAGGACTATGGTCCATAAAATCCTTATCACCAAGGAAAAGTGATTTCTGAAGTAAAAAAAAATTAAGGTTTACAGTGGCAAATCACTTTTTTTTATTCGAACCCTTTAACATTTCAATTTGAGAGTCCTCACCTAAAACCTGCTTCCTAAGCAACTATTACCACATGCTCTTTTACCATGTTTTGAGGGTCTTCATTTAACTAGATGAACAGTTCCTTCTAAAAATACAATCCCTCCCAGCATCTACATCTTCATTGCTGGATCCCTGAATGTTCTGTTGTACTCTAGCTGATACAGTATAAAGCCGCTTTTCCATTGGTACCTACTTTGCACAACTTAACCAGCTGAGCTCTACTTGAATATTTTTCCATTGTAATTCTGATGTAGGAGAGGTTTCCGTGCAATATTATGAAGCTGCCAACAATCAGAGCTGCAGAACGTTTGTCGGTATTAGTTCTTAAGTTGTTGGTTTCTGCATCGCTATTTATACCAAAACTACGTGCTGATCACTACTCCAGCCTTTAGTCACGATCTGAGCCCGACTCTCCCTGCTTGGAACCATAAAGAAGCAGATACCGCAAAATTATTTACTCGATACGCAATATCTTTAGTGGAAATATCCTGAAGCCTAGTAGAGCTGAGAGTTGGTACTAATGGAAAAGGCTCATAGTAGATTAACTTCACACAGTAAGAGGAATTTTGTTTAATTGGGGAATGGACTAATAATCTGAAGTGGAAAGTATGATTGACACAGAATATTCCAATCAAAGAAAACTCTAGAAGTACCTCATCAAAACTTTACTTCTGCGGGTCATTTGTCCATTTTCCAGTGAAAGGAGCCAAACATTTTTGATTCGATTTTCAAGATGTTTTCTGTGAGTTTGAGTTAACAAACCTAATAGGGGATTCATCTTGCTGGACAAAATGGATGGCTTACACCACATTAAACAATGTCACCCGATATATATATTAGACTCTTGTAGAAATGGTTTGTCCTCAATTCATCTTGATGTGGGATTTGGAAGATCAATATTTCAAAGTTGAAGCAATACTAAATATTGCAAATACAAACTTAAAAAGTGAAGAACTCAAAATTAATTTTCTAAATAGAATTTCTCAAAATGAAATTTATATATTGCACACACATGCACTTACATACTAACACATACTTCAACATGGTGAATTTGCAAAAAAATATAAGTTACATATTATTCTTTCCTGACATGTGTCAAGTGTTCCATCTGTTACTTCAGCTTTTTCCCAATTTGTCCTCTCTTCTGAAACAGTGCGAGTAGTTTGTCTGAAAAAATTTCCAGCTGAGGCGGAAGGGTTGTCCATCTCTTGAACTCTTGAGCATTTATCTGAAAAAAACACGTATAAAGCACCACTTCATATCTTCTTTATTCAAAAGTCTTGTCCATCTTTGATGCAACTTTTTGGCATTTCTCTTCTTTATGTCTGTTAGTTTTTCCAAACTAACTTCACTTTCACCAGTTGGAAATGGGGGCAATAATTCACTTTACTGTGCTTCGGGTTTTTGATTCCAAAAGCAGGACTTCTGCCGTCTGGTTTGTTGGCCATTGCATTTACTACTACCTCAGTGCACTCAAGCTTCCTCAACTCTGTACAGTAGTGTTTACTTTTTAAGTTATTCTTCCATCCTGCATAACTACTTATTAATCCTCCCTTTAACAAACAGATGCGTCAAGATGAATGCTTCTCCAACACTGTTGAATTGTTTGTCTGTTACATAAAGCCTATAGCGGACAATCTCTTGAATAACCGCCTCAAAGATGTTTGATCGGAGTTTGAGATCTGGAGTGAGTCTTTTCCCTATTTCCCTGTATTCTTTATTTGCTTGCTAAAGCTTCAACTCACTATCGTAGGAAAACTCTGGAAAAATAAATGTTGATGGCCAAGTGTCCTTTATGGTAGATGATTTGGAACTGGGAAAGAAAACTATGTCAGTGTCCACACTCAATGGCAAAGCTTCATCCAATGGGGCCGCAACAAAATGTGAAAAGAAAACTGAAGAGGATGCTTCTGAAAGAGGGATGACTTTTACAGTGCCTCTCTGCTGGAGCTCACGTGTGTTGGTGAGATTTATGAATACATTGTCAAAGAGTGGGTATATAAATTGAATCCTCACATCTGATGTCAGCCCACACTGACATTGGAATTCTTTCAGAAGTTCTTGAACTGTGTCTGGGTACCCATTTAAAAGAGTCAACCTTTGGCTGGTGTTGTCCAGAAGGATAACTTTCAGGGGAAAAGGCTAAGTTCATTCTTCTTACTCTTAAAAATAATAAGAGCATAAAATAATTTAAAAAAAAAACATGCAAGAACTGCAGAGACCCACAGAACACAATTAAGATACAGATAGGGTTGGACAATAACTTTACTCTATATACAATGACTCATTTTTTGTAACTGTGCAGCACACTTTATCCACACAATCTGATTTTACCACCTGCACAATAGCCTCACTAAGATGCAGCTCATTATTTATGATGCACAAGTGTATAATCTCAGCAAACTCTGGCATGCCACTTGTTGACCCATGTACAACTATCATGCCTACATTATTCCACCTATGGAGGCTACTTTTGCAAGTTGGACTTCAGTTATATTTAAATATTTAGTTTTCACTGACAAAGCAATGTTTTTAATAAAAAAATTAACTGGAAACAAAGATGCATTGGACCTGAATAGGAGAAAGACTTCAGGTGAAATACAATCATGTATTGGTTCTTTATAGCAAGAGTCAGTGGAATGTTTTTGAAACAACTAGTATCCTTGACAATCTGCTTAAAGTTAGCTTCAAACCTAAGCAAACATAGCACTACCAGTGGACCAAAACACCTTATCATGTGAGGGTAGTGCTCAATTTAGTGATGCTTGGGCAGGAGTCAGACTGTTGCAAATAATTCCAAATAACTCGCTGTAATAACTTCAATATTGGAATATTCTGAAAACCTTTTTATTATCTAGCAGGTAAGTGACTGGCTCAACAACACAGAATCTCTCTTTGTAATACTTTAACCATCTATGCACAGTACTGAGAGCCCCACCTTTCTCAACAGCCCTACAAATTCGGATTAGTTGAAGATATTGCTGCTGTTATATCCTGAACTAAACTGTCTTCAAGTTGAACCTTATTTCATTCAAAAACCTCTTTCACAACTCTATTAGAAACTGATAGAGAAGCTGAGTTAAGTATAAAGTTCAGCTCATGTAAAAACACATCAACAGCAATACCTGGTACATGCACCAAATATTCCAGCAAAAGCAAGGCTGTGGCAAGCTGCTGTTCAATGCAAAGTTCTCATCCACCTCTTCCTCTTCCTGATAATCAACCGGTTCCTCAAAAGAAGATAAAGGCAAGGTAGTGTTGATCACAACACCTGGATTAAAATCCTCTAGTGTATGTGGGCTGTGATGGCGACATTTGTGTGACTTGAAGGTGCCATAAATGCATGTTTGAAAGCTACAACCATTAAACATACAGCTAATATTTTCAAATTTCTGTATATGGCTGTTAATATGAATAAAATACTCCCTTTTACTTGCAAATTTTCTGCTCCTATATAGATGAAAAGAAAATATACACAGGTCTTTTTGAGGTGGATTTTTGTGTGTTCTGCTATGATGGGGAAGTAAACTATTAAACGTCTTAAATGTACAAGGACGAGACAAATAAGTGCAGGGAAAGCGATAAGTGCAGCCAAACTAAAAATGTTTAAGCTTGTAATGATTGAGCAATGCAGACATTTTTGATACTTTTACCCCGCACCCCTTACACTGCCACTATGGAAACAAAAACAGTCACATTTTTCTCTCATTTGTATACAAAAACATAATAGTGATTACATCTCTTTGAATTTTACCATCTACTACAGAGCCTTCAAAAAATGGAAGATAGCTAACCCCTATTTCTGGCTTGACTTGGTTGCACCTAACAAAATATACAAAACAAAAAATATACAAATGTAATTGTGACAATAGACGAGTCCTAATCTGTAGCCCTGTCCACATTAAGATGATAGTACCTGGTCCAATGAGGTAGCACCAACTTGAGAGAAAGGTATATCCACAGCAAGCACAGTCATGGTTTGTGGTAGCAGAATATATGGAAGATGAAAAAACAATTTGACTACACACAACCTTTAAATTCTCAAGCAAAGATCTGCCAATTCCTAATGATAAGTAACATGGATATGTCCAATTATTTAGCTTATTCTGTTAAACCTTGACACATCATGTCCTATACTGTTTTTTCTCCAGTGTCCAAAATAAACATGTTGATTTACATTCTAACACTACAACTGATCACTGCGATCAGACACTGGCTTTCAAAAAGGACACAGGGAAGATAATTCCACATCGTTGTCAGGTTCTCTAACAGGATAAATTCCCCAAAACTTCTCACCTGATAATAAAGTGTAAAAGAACAAGCCTTGTGCTTAAGATTAGTTTTTTGTTTGTTTATTTGTTTTCTCTTAATTAATTACAGCTTACAGCTTCTGTTGAAAAGTCTGTTCCCAGTCAAGTTTTAGGTGGAGCAAAACACTCAAATTATAACTATTTAATTCTTTGTGGTCATGATCGAAATATGCCCATCTTGCATTCTGTCAGTTTATACAAGTGCTGTTAGATTAAGTGATGTTATGATTTGGAGTGTAATTGTAATATAAAAGGATAGGATGATTTAAATGATCAAAACAAACAACCACCCATCTTCCATTTTCTCAGTGTACTTTTGATGTGCCATCCGGGGTTTCCTCTATCAGCCTGGGCTACTGAAATCCCCCACACCAGGGGTCGCCTACACGGTGCCCGTGGGCACCAGGTCTCCCGTAAGGACCCCATGAGTTGCCCGCAGGCCTGTTCTAAAATTAGCTCAAATAAATGCAATTATTAATGAGCTGCATCTATTTAATTTTTTTGTTTACTTTGCTTGTTCAAATCACACATGAGAACTGAAAATCGCAATATATTTTCATTAAAAATGAATAATATTAATGAACTGAATTATAGTACGTCAAAGTTATGTAGTGTGCGCATGCCTAAAAAGGAGGTTCGCAAGCAAAAGCAAATAAAGTGTTGCATATTGATATTAATTTATTTCCTCTTATCATTGTGGGTCTTTTTTGGAATAATCATTAACATAATCAGTGTCTACACAGCAAAATGCCATTAACTATTAAAAACAACATAAGTAAAGCTAAACTAAGCAAATATTTTAACTGTGTGTATAAAACTGGTAGCCCTTTACCTTAATCAGTACCCAGGAAGTAGCCCTCGGTTTAAAAAAGGAATGTGACCCCTGCCCCGCACCATGACTCTCCTCCTCCAGACCCTCAATCATGAGACCCCATTGAAGCCAATCGGATAGCTCAAGTCATGTATAAGCTAATCCATTCTTTCACTTAGTCTGTAAACTGTTGTGGTATGTAAAAATTTGCTTCACTGAAGTAGATGTTAAAATATAAATTAAAAGCCTTATTTCAGCCTTGACGTAAGATTTATATTAATTATATTTTATCTGATTTGCAATTTGTTACGTTTGTACAATTTGTACTCGCTTTCTTCTTTTTCATGAGAGTTTGCCATTCGAACATCTGTCTAAGAGAATTGGATGTGCAAATCTTCGAAGAACACTTTAGAAATAACAAACATCTAAAGATAGACTTCAGGTACCACACACAGTCATGGAAACAAGACACAAGACAGGGAGGGGGCGGGGTCTCCAGGCACCTCCCAAGCGGTCGCAGCCAACTACAGCGCAGTTCCACCTGATGGAGTCCGGAAGTGAGGAGACATTTAGGACGAATGAGGTGGGTCAGAGCATCTGTAAACAATCCTTCCAGCTGGGAAATTTCAAGGTTGTAGAGGAATAGCATTCAGTTTGGGGTTTAGAGTCGTTGTTTACCGACTAACAATCTGTTAGTTGATCTCTCAGAATCCAAAACAACCAAATGAAGGTCAATTTCCAGTATCTAAGCCAGCACCTCTCCACTGTTGTTACACCCTGGACAAGTTCAAAAACCCCAGCCAGTCTGCCCAGTGGCATCCATCTTGGGGTCAGCTTGTTCAGAGCAAGAGTTCAGTGTTCCGCACGGTTACATGTGTCTGCGTCTGTCCACAGCAGCTCCAAGTTGGGACTCACCAGAAATCCAATAAATTCCAAACAGTGGGAAACTGGCGGTCATAAGCCGATACGATAATCATCTAGAGACATCACCGTAAGACACAGAGCTTTCCATGTCGACCACAGATCCCTCCTGTACCCAGCTGGGTGTCTCCCTCGGACATGCTTGGGTCCCCATTAGCCGCTCTCTGGGTGAAAAAGTTTTAGTCAATTTCGTTGTTCACCAGCTGCAAGTCTAGACTCCTGGCAAGTCTAGAGTTTTTGGCATCTAGGTCATTCCAGTGTACAGTAGCCGACATAGCAGTAGTGACAGAATTCCTAAATGCAATGTCAAGCCGGATGGCAACTTTTCTTAGGTTTCCAAGCTCTCGAGATTCTTTGAATAAGACAAAACAAGTTTTTTTAGGTAACTGGATTCCCTGGTGTTATAGGAGAAATTGACTGCACTCATGTGCAGCTTGTGCCTCCCGAAAACTCTGAGCATATATACAGAAACCGAAAACACACATTGG
>JBAMHX010000027.1:2678951-2692051 GCA_037177515.1 Pseudomugil tenellus | reverse complement strand
CACTTTGTATGTTCTGCATCATGGCACTGCTAGCACCAATCTTTCCTATGTATGTATGGGCTTCAAATTTTTATTCTGTGTATGTATGTATTTGAATGTATGGTTGGATTGCGGTTCTCTTTTGTGGTATGTATATCTGTCTCTTCTTTCTGTATTGTTTGTTTTCTCCCTTTCTCCTGTTTTCTTGTTCTTTTTCTGTCCTTTCCGGTCGTGTCCAGCAGCGCATGGAAATCTTGACAAACGATGATGTAACTAAAATAAATAAAGGATTCAGATCATCAAGAGGAACTTTGTATATACATATTTACATATAATTCCTCTTGACAGAGCAGAGTTGTTCAGCAAGACACAACAGACAGATCCACATTATCTGCCTGTTTTAATGCTGGACAAGTAGAAAAAAAAATATCCGAAACTTTCAAACAAAATGTAAAGTATGGAATGTTATTTCAAGTTGTTATCAAGTATATTTGCTTTTATACAATAAATAGAGACAAAATGAGATATTCTTGTTGGATGTCTTTTTTTCTGACAAGTAATCATTTTGTTCTGGAAAAAGCTGGCCCAGCCCATTTTCTTTAGGCCCACCCTATACAAATTTTTTGGCTCCGCCCCTGTACTGAACAGGGACTTTTTCTGTATTTGTCTTGTCCAGCATTAAAACAGGCAGAAGGATGGTCTGGCTGCTGTGTTGTGCTGAGCAAATTTAATTTGTCAAGAGGGGCTTTATTTATAATTGTATATACAAAGATCCTCTTGATAATCTGAATTCTTTATTTATTTTAGATTAATGTTTATTCAACATAATTTTCATGTATTGCTGTACCCAGACAGAGGACAGAAAAGGAACAGAAATATATCAAAGTGCAGAAAGACGTCTGGTGCCTCTTCCTCTAGCTATTGCAACCTCGAGGGCCAGAATTCTGCAGGGTTTCCATGTATCTGCAAGAGCCCACCAGATTCAAATCAAATGGATCCAACAAGATGACCTGAGGATGTGTCATTCATCACGACTTCTTCTACAGATCCTTATGTTAGCGCGATAACTTGAACAATATTCAATATTAGTTTTCATGTTTCACATATAATTCCATTTTGAGTGAATTATCATTTTTGAGTACATTATTATTTTCAGGTTGGCCACCAGGGGGCGCTCAATCCTGAAAACTGTTTTGGCTATATCTCTGAAACTATTCATCCCCATTGACCTCAAATCAAGTGAAAGGTCATTACGTGGAGATGTAAAATACTATAATGACTAGATTTATTTTGCCAGTAAATGACAGTGATTTTTTTCTGTTTTCTCTCATTATTTTGTTCCAGCAGCATTCAACATGAATCAATCCTGCTGTATGAGTACAATCTGAAAAACAGGAATGTTTTCTTGATGCTTTAGTTTGTATCTGTTGGAAATAATCAATAAACATAGATGCTGTTCAGAACTGTCAAAGGCTTGATAGTAACTTTTGGATGGACTAGTAAATGCAGCTTCCAGTGGGAAGCAGATAAGCGATGCAGAGAGAAAAAGAGACACCAAACTCTGCAGATTATTCCAGGTTGAACAGAAAGTGTCTGAATAACTTGTTTTTATTTCATTTCGCACACATACACACACATATGAAGCTCAGGGAGAGCAGGTATAGCTCTGAGAAAATTATTGTTATTGGTTCCCTTGTGATGCTGGAGTCCTGGAGTGGGGGTGTATGTGCAAGGGGGGGGGGGGGGTGGTGGTGCTGACAGCTTCTCTGTGTCTGAAGTCAGCGGTGTGTTAACATGACTTAACACGGAGCTCGTGTCACCGCTGACAGTGGCGTGGAGCAGCAAGCAACAGTCAGCTGAGTGTCAGCGCGAAGCGGCTGCAGGAGTGTGTGTGGACGTGAATAGTGGGGCTAAATTTTAAGCCACGGCTCTAAATTTTCCTATAAATAAAACAAGCAAAGTGAGGAATCTTGGAATTATTCATAGCATAGTTTTCTTTTTTATCTAACAGGCCGATGACAGCATGAAGCGGCGGCGGTGACAGACATGGGGCCCCTGGTACATTTCTGAGATGAGAAAATAAACTGAATCAATATCCCTGCTGTTGATGCCATGTGGCAGAGATTGATACTCTGCCAGTGTGTATGAAATATGCATGCCCTTCTAAATCCGAAAATATTGCTTTTGTGGAGCCAAACCGTTACAGCAAACTTTTAGATTATGTTACAGACAGCCAAGAATACACAGTCTTCCATCCTCTGCAGCAATGATCACTATCTGAAACCCAAACTAAGGTCAGGCTGCTGCTGTCACATGATTCCCTCCCAGATTATCAGGAAACGCTTAATTTAATGGGGTTTTTTAAAAATATTTTTGATTCCAAGGTGAAGTTTGACCAGACAGATAGACAGACAAGGTACAAGGTTATAACCTGGGGAGAATCCTTTCAGAGATCTGTTGTCACACCGAAGTCCAAAGAAATTCTGTCCAGTCATTTAAAGACTGGACAGAGTCACAGTCTGGTCATTTAAAGACTTGTGTGCGTCAGTCTGGAGCCTGTTTTCTATGTTATGACAGATAAAAACGGAGGTCTCGTCTAAACATTTTCTCGATGGAAGGACGTTGGCCTTGCAGATGGTTTACTAAGGTCATCAGGATTAGGTCTTCTGGTTAGACCTTTTAGCGAGACATTAATAAAGAGGAAGGTAATTAAGCTAATATATGAAATTTCTTCAACGATAGATAGGTAGGTAGATAGATAGATATATAGACAGACAGACAGAAAGATAGATACAATTTCTTTAACAAACTAAAAAATCCTAACAAAAATTAGAAAGATACTCAAAAAGCGCAGACCTCCACCGAGCACCTCATTTCCACCTAATGTTAGAGTTTATTTCAACATTAAACAAATAAATAATGTTTTGAGGTAAAATTGTGTTTGCTTTTTTTTTTTTAACAGATTTCGTAAAATCTTGTACAGTTGACGAGATCTGTCTTATGCACTAAACACTGTTCAACGGAAACACTTGCATATCGAAATTGTAGTTTTTCTAAAATTTTATTTCCGCGAAAAACGGTAATAGAAAAATGCAACTACTGACTTCCAATTTATGTCAGTAGTTGCAATTTATGGTAACGAGGAAGCTGGAGTCTATCCCAGCTGGTACACCCTGGACAAATCAGCAGTTCATCCAAAGGCCAACACAATAAAACAAACACACACTCATAGTGTTTGGACAATGGCTCTGTTTACATTGGACTTTTAATTCCGAAAAATGTTGACTACGCTTAAAACAGACGAAAAGTAACCATGTAAACACGTACTTCTGGGTGGAATTGTTCATTCGGAATTAAACTTAATTCCGAAAAAACCGAGTGGTTTATTGTCATTTTAAAGCAGAATGAAATAATTTCTGTCTCATGTAAACCCTTAATTCCTCTCATGGTTAATTCCAGTTGTTCTGCGCATGCTTACCTTCTCCCGCTGCAATGACGCACATGCACAGTTTTCTGCCTCCCGTCCTGTTGTTTGGTAAATGCAATAAAGATTTTTTTTAAATAAAAGGCCACCTACCTCTTCGATATATTTGGTCCTGTCTATTTTTCTTTTCCTCCTGGAGTACTCAAAAAAGTGAATTTGTGTGCTTGTGACAAGCTAGTACTTTAAAAATTGACTAAAAATTGAAGCTAAAACAGTTTAATGTCCCCTTACAGCCTTGGCCTGTAGCAACACAACTCCCGTCCTTGGACTTCTCAGCCTATAAACTTATAGCATTAATCTCTGAACTTGTGGAAAAACTGCCTCAAACACACAGAAACCAGGCATGACAGCCATTATAAACTAAAGTAAAGTATATTTGCAGCCTACGGGTAAACAAAGTAGATAGAAAAGTTTGACAACTGATCATTAAGGCTTCCTGAAACCAAACTGGGATCTGGTTCCTCAGAGGGGGTCTGATGACTGAACGTTCTGCCTCCTGTTCTACTTTTAGAGACTCTTGGAACCACAAATAAACCTGCAGTCTGACAGTGTAGTGATATGTTGGGAAAATCTGAGCTCCCACTGAGACAGGATGTTTCTCCATTCATCCATCCAATCGCTTACAGGGTCACAAGAAAGCAGGAGCACGGTAACCCTGAAGTGTCACAGCAAAGCAAAAGCCACAACTGTCCACAAGAGGAGAACATGGGGATTGCATGCTCTCCTCATGTATACAGGGGTTCTCTCTGGATATTCTGGCTTCCTCCCACACTGTTTGGTTGTGCATAGGCAGTATGGAGGTCCTGAAGTCCCTGAGCAGTACATAAATCACAATAATCGAAAACTGATCGCAACACAACATAAAGCCTGCAATGAAAGTTACAGCACTTTTTTTTCCATTTTTTCTAGAATTTAAACCACACGTAATGGCTGAAAATGAACAAGTTTGGGTTAATTTAGGTAATCATGTTTACTTGTGTTTAGTTTTCTCACCTGTGTATTTATATCCTGTGTTTTTGTGTTCAGTGTGTTGGATCATTGTTTTGTGTTTGGTTGTCTTGTTAATGAGCTCTAGTTATACAGTATTTTCCTTCCTGAAACTTTGTACTCATTGCTACATTTAGGTCCACACCTCTGTACTACACGCTAACAGAAAGGCAGCTTTTTCAAACCACTACCCTTTTTATTGTGAGGCACTGATGTTCTATCATCTGTAACCTGGTTTCATCAGGATCACAGCAAAGCAAACTAAGTTTCTTCTGTGTTGCAATAAAAGTGTAAACAATGCATATTACCTAAATAAAACTTGTACATGAAATGTGTGGGTTCAAGCATTGAACCCTGCGTAACTCCATACCTAAGTGAGGAAGACTCATAATTTATATGAATTAAATTATTCTATTCGATATAATTTAAACCAAGTTTAAAACAAGTTGAAGCCGCTCTGTTTAAATGTTCTGATTGATGCCATTTAAACTCCAAACAGATCAGAACATGAAGCATGAATGAATGTTGATGTTCACCAGTATTACTTATAGACTGACTTCATATCAATCATTTCTGTAAAAATGGAAAGATAATGGCGACTGGATAATTAACAAAAATCTGTCAGACCTACCTGCAAAAGTGACCTGGATGATTAGGGTTGATCTACACTTTCAAGCAGCAGTCAGAAACAGCCCTGAGTTTAGCCCTACAAAACACCACCTGCTTGATTAGGTCAGAATCTGTCCATCACAGTAGTACTTGTAAGATGTGTTGAACAAAAAAGATCACATGAAAGACAGAAAAGCCCATTCGCAGGAGCAGATCACCTGGAAGCTGAATGCTGCCGGTGAGCGTTGTGCCATTTCATTAGGTGTTGCAGCTTGTTACTGGCTGAATGGTCCAGCACTTGTGTGACTGGGAGCAATGTTCTAGGGTTAAGTGCTTCCAAAGTGCCCTGCCAGGACTTTTCTGCTGGAACAAAACAAACTAGAAAAACAACTAAAAACACACAACTCCTGCCTCTGAACTCCGTCACCTATAAAGTCTAAGAACCCTGCACAGTGCTCTGAGCTTTGCACTGCATTGTAATCTGATGGACAAATGTATTTTATTCAGTCAACACAACAGTATTTATGGCCATTTCATAGTAGGCTAAGTAGATGAAACATGTCTTCTCTCTAATAAACATTTGTACCACTAAAATGTCCTTAACTACTCTACCTAACCATTAAATACTTCTTTAGTCTTTTTACTTAAGAAATACATCTACAAAAAAATCAAACTTCCCCTTTTAACCACTGCACACTCATAAAAACAAGTTGAATTTCCACACAATACAATTTTCTCTCAGCATTACACAAGCCAATTGTTTCAACTTAATCAGACTCGACCAGCACTCTGATGTGGGGTCAAATTCACTTTAATTTGGTTGTATTAATTACATTTATATTAGCACTAATTGCACACTTTGGTCTGAGTAGCACAAAGCTGATTTAATTTGACTTTCTTGGGTTAGATAACTTTGTGCAATGGTTTTATTTGTGCTCAGCCAGCTTGTTTAAATTAAAGAAGACCCAACTAAGCTGAATTATATATTAATTAATTGTAATTAATTGTATATTTTATGTGTAACTGAAGCAGTGAAAGAAAGGAAGAGAGAATCAAATATTGCATTGAAATTGTTCCCATCAGTCAGTGTCAACTGCTCACCTGAGCTTCAGCATGTGCCACTGCCTGTCTTCAGTAAAAAAAATTGTAAAATGTTTCATCTGCTCATTTTATCTGTTAATAATGTCCTTATTTAGAGTTTTTGTTTTTAATATGATGTTGAAGAAGTCAAAAGAAGGCTGGTTTACCCGAAACTACGTATATGCCTCGTTGAGCGGTTTGAGTTGCTGAAAATGCTGCAGGAAATACAGGAAGTGTTCTGAGGGGATGTTGAGACTCATGTCATGCTGAAGACTGGCTGACAGCACTGTTTCAAAAGAGGAGTCACCAAAAAAGCATAGGAATGCAGCACTTTAGGAGCATTTTCACATGATATCTCCCAACAATAAATACATAAACATAAGAAAACTTGTAATGTTAACTTATATAATGTTGTTAATTTATTTACCTGGTTTAATATAAGGATACTTTACTGATTTATCTATCAGCACAGATTAATTTAATCTTACTTTACAATACTTACAATACTGCTGAAGATAAAATAACCAGCAGATGGCGGTACCCTCAACTGAGCTGTCAAATTAAACTTTGAGTAATGGAACATTTGTCCAGAAACAGTCGGCACATTCACAAGGCTTCATTACATCATCATTCCCAACAGCTTGATTAAAGATTGATTGTTAGTCTAGTTGTGATTTGTGAGCTAATGCATTGTGTGTGGCCTCTTAGGTCTAGTATTGAGCCTCTTAGCCTTGTAGCTTAGGTTTCGAGTGAATATTGTAGCTATTAGTGGTTTGGAGACTGGGTACGGTAGATTTGGATCCGCACTGCTTCTGGTTGGGTTTTACTTTTGTAATTGGTGGTCAGTGTTTAGTTATTTTAGTTTTATGTAGTCCCTTTCTGTCCTACTTGTTCCTTTATGTCACATGTGTCAAAGTCAGGTCCACGAGAGCCGGTAACCAGCAGGTTTTGACTTTCCCTGCACAAACACACCTGATGAAAATCAAATGGATCAAACAGGTTCTTTTCAAAATTTTCATTAATTTCATTCAGCTGTTTTGGAGCATGGGAACAACAAAAACCTGCAGGGACACCGGCCCTCTAGGAATGGACTCTGACACCCCTGCTTTATGTGTTGATCTGCCCCTCCCATCCATCTCTCCACCTGGCACCTGGACAATAAATTCCCTAATCAAATTCTTCTATGTTCTCCCTTCTTATTGGCAATTGGCTTCCTGTTTTTAAAAGTAAAGTGAACTAATTACATTTTACAGTGTATAAATGTTACTTTGTAGATTAAGGAAGCCCGTGATCGAGCAAATGAAAACTGCAGGATGGAAATACTCACCTTTAGTTCACAGAAAAAGCTACATTCACCCTCCAACACACTTGAACAGAATTCAGGTTTATGTACACAGTCGTATTTTTTTAGAGAGTTTCACAGCGGAGCATGGTGAACACATATGTGGCCGAGGTCCTCAGTGTGTCACACGCTTGGGGACAAGCTGTCCAAAAGGCATTGAAGCTTTCCACATCAAGGAGAGGAGCTTCCATGTCACCAGTGGCCTGGATGTCAAACAGCTTGCTCTAAATAGCTGCTGCTTCTCGTGGCATCATCTATTTCGTGTTAGTGAGGATTCTCCACCTGAGCTGAAGCTGAACCAGTCACGCACAAATATCAAACATCCTTGGAAATGGCAAAGTCCCTCCATCTTAACGACACTTTTTACAGGATTTTACCGTATTTTCTTTTTTAATCCTTGCTGACATGAATTGCTGTCTATTTTAGGTGGAGTAGTCTTAAAAAAGACATTTAAAATGTTTATTTCCTGGTTAAATACAGTTTTATTTGTGTTAAAAGTCAGTGTCAGTTTCTAATGGTACTCAGTGAAGCCATCTCTCCATCTGCCAGGTATTACCTCCTCACAGGGGACATACTTTAAATGGAACAAAGACCCGTTTTCTCCACCAATGATGATACGTTGAATATGTATTGAATATTCAGGATCACAAGAGGAATCATAATGCCCCCCTCGCACACACACACACACACACACATACACACACTCAAAGAAATCTCCAGGATTTTTCAAAGAAAGCCGTTGACTTTGACATTTTTCTCCTCATAAAGTGGGGCAGGAAACTGAAAAGAAAGGAATAAAAAGAGAGAAATGGGAAAGTCAGGCCACCCCAGCTGGCCTTTGTCCTGTATGGGCTGAACCGCATTAGATCTAAAAAGCAAACTGAGGCTAAAAAAATCATAAATAAATAAAATATATCAAAGTGCATCTAGTATGAAATTTTCACCATCTTAAATGCCATATAAGAATGAAAGAGGAAGTAAACCGAGATCAAACTGCATGTCTGCAGAAATAAAAAAGACTGCATGGTTTGATGAATAAGTGCTTCAAATTCATTCTATAACACAGAGATTCAGACCCATGAAAAAAAACAACAGGGCCACTGCTAGTCAGTTGGGCGGGTGCCCTAGGCCCATTGTTTTGTGATGCCCCCCTTTTTTGTATGAGTTTTAAAACTTTGGAAATAAAGAGAGAAAAACATTCTGACACAAACATTGTTCTATATGCACTGACGCAGCTAAAAATAAAGAGGTGTGGAGGGAAAACTGGCCTAAATGCACAAAAACATTCACAAAAACCCATAGTTAAATGTTTTCGTAGTGCTGTCAGTACTAGTAGAACAAATCAGAACTGGTCTGGGGACAGGGCAAAAGACAGGGCCCTTTAAACTAAGTAATAAAGCTAATCATTTTACAGCATACACATGGCTGCAACACTGATGCTTACAAGCTTCGGTAACGCTAAGAGAGAGTAACTATTCCTTTTGAAGTCCATCAAATAGATATAAAGTAGGCCCTATAACAGACCGAGAGAACAATAAAAACATTAGGTATCATGGCCACTAATAAAAAAAAAAACATTAATTCAGAGCAGTTGAGCACTGCGGATACCGACCCCATAATTTTTACACCCACTTTATCCATTTCAACTCAGTCTCTATCAATTTTAGTAAGCCTAACTGGTACAGCGCCCCACATGCTCGCAAATAAATTTTCAACACGAAGTAGCCTATCATAGACCTACTCATTACTATCTGAAGGACATAAGATGAGCTTTGCACTCTGTAAACTCATCCACGATGCTCTGTATGTCCATTTTCTTTGCTCTTACATTCTCTATGGACACTCAGTTCACTCAGTTCACTCAGTCTTTTTCTGCCTCACTGTGCTCCTTAAGTGGTTTATAATGAGTTATTACTTGGAGAATGATTGCTCAGAGGTTGTAACATTGAAAATAATAATACTAATAATAATGATTATAATAATAATCATAATAATAGATACTTTGTTAATCCCAGGAGGGAAATTTAAGTTTCCAGTACAGCCAAAACCAAACACACAGTAGACATATACAGAAATATACAGGTAATGATTATTCTGAGGTGCAGCCAGTGTAAAGCAGTGCGCCTTTGCAGGTGGGGGGCAGAACACAACACATGGGTAGTAAGAGATGGAACAAAAACATAGTATCCCTGGTACAGCAATGCTTTGAAAAAAACATCTCAACAATTAAGCACAGTGATCAGACAGTCACGAAGAAAAGGACACATTGTGGGAGGGGGGGGGGGGGTTTCTCCCAGCCCCTCCCCCCAGGCGGTTGCAGCCAAACAAGGCGCAGTCCCAGCCATGAAAGTCTGGAAGTTGGGAGACATTTAGGACGAGTGAGGGTCAGAGGATCTCTTAACAACCCTTCAAGGCTGTAGAGGAGCCAGATTAGATAATAGCACTCTGTTTGGGTTTAGAGTGTTGTTTGCCAACCCTGCGTCTGTTAGCTGATCTCTCAAAATCCAAAACAACCGAATGATGGTCAATTTCCAGTATCCGAGCCACCACCTCTCCATTGTTGTTACACCTTGGACAAGTTAAAAAACCCAGCCAGTCTGCCCAGTGGGCATCCAGTTTGCGGTTCAGCTCGTTCAGAGTCAGAGTTCAGTGTTCAACATGGTTACATGTGTCTGCTGTCTGCGTCTGTCCATTCCACAGCAGCTCCAAGTTGTGACTCACCAGAAATACACTAAATTCAGTTGGATACCGGTGGTCATAAGCCAGTAAGATAATCATCCAGAGATATCACCGTAAGACACAGGGCTCTCCATGTCGACCACAGATCCCTCCTGTCTCCCTCGGACATGCAGGTTCCCCATTCGCCACTCTCAGGGTGAAAACGTTTTGGTGGGAAAATGGTTTGATGGGAAGACTCAAAAATAAAAGGAGCGTGGTGCAAACCTCACTGAATGTAGAAGTTACTGCTGGGTGGTTGACATTGAGCATTTTTGCCAGGTCTGCAACAGACTTTTCTTTGTTTTCTGCTCCCTGAATGAGGTCAAAAACAAAGCAGCTGGGCTGGGAAGCTGGGGGCAATGACCCGACTGTGGTGCTCACAAAGCCGCCGGGCAGCTTGATGCAACTCTTCATCTCTAGCTAGCAGCAGTGTGTTGCTGTAAATTGTCTCAAACATATTGAGAGTTCTATCTAAGCTGGTAAATCTTTGGTGGATTATAATATCAGAACATTAAAAATGTTCAACCAAAAGTTGCTCTCTGCGCCAGTGAGGCGGCTGAAAGTTCAAAGTGACGCTTAACTTTTCTGGCCCTGGTTGCGTCAAACTGTGTTTGACTTTACCATTTTGTACCGAGAGCAAGAGAGGCAGACTTGGCCTCAAATTGCTCCCTAAACTCCATCAAAACAATGGTGCTTTACAGAAGAGTATGCTTTCACAATATCAGCATCTTGCAGTATCTGTTAGGCAGCGTTTAGACACTCAATGATCTTGGTGCATGCTGACCAGAGATATGAAATAAAATTTGTTTATGGTATTCTTTAGTTTCCATACTACAGGAAAATGATGATTTAATGAATTATTCTGACTTTATTTTCTTCCCTCTGATGGTTTCACACCTTTGCTTTGTCACTGCCCCTTGAGATGTGCATGTCTTCTCTGTAATACTTCCTTTTTCATGAATCAAAAGGTAAAACATAAAAAAAAGACTTAAATGAGAGAGGACATTGTTATCACAATGAGAGAATAGAAAGCTCTTCATGAAATAGTCTGATGCAGTAAATTAGGTCAAAAAACAATAAGCAGATAAGACGGAGGCTAATTGGGCTTCATAAATTGGCTGCATTAGTGAACAATAAAGGTGAAAACACATTTCTAACAATCTCTGAGTTTAATAGAACATAAGCACTTTGGGTGGAGGGGTCTTTTGAGTGTGACTGCTAGGAGGCAAATAGTGAAATGTTTCTGACATTTAAATGTATGTCAACCCCAATTAATTAGCAAACATTGTCCACATGTTGCTAAGCAACAAAGATTATTTAGACCCAAAATGAGCTACGCATGAGCTGTGTTTCTATGAGCTCATTGCTGATATAACGCAAATCATGGAGCTGAGGTGGCAACAGCCTTGAAACATCCTGGTGACATTTTGATTTCTTTGCTGCTGCACTAATAAGTCTGTGTCATTCTGCAGAGAGAAAGGTGACAAGCACAAGGCGGAGGGGGGGAGTGACAGGAACACTGCAGCATGAAAACTTTATTTGGGCTGTCAAAGCTCTGATCACAGAGCTCCACTTGAGAGAAGGACATGGAGGAGCTTTATTGTTGCCTCTTTTCAGTGTTAACACATAGCGCTGAAGGTTAGTCAATTATCCTCATTGTTCTGATTAAAGGTGGCTTTTAAACATTTCCAGGGGACAGCGTTCTTCTGCTGCTGGATGTATATGACTGTATAAAACACCACCACTGGGTCAGACTATCATTTATTAAAATGAATCAAATCTGAATGCGTTTCCTTTCACAAAACTCCAGTTTTCTTATGGCACACCCTACAGGATGAGCTAATAAAAACAAGGCTGTTTTTTTATATATATTCTGGGTTTTGCACCTTTTAGATCTCATTGATAAACTGAAAATATGCACAAAGGGAATAAACAGAATCCTGTATATTTAAACCAGTGACTCTTTCTGTTAGGACGCGGGGAAGGTGGTGGACCCAAATGCAGAAAGGAGTAGGCATCTTGATGGAAAGTAACAGGATTTTTACAAAATCCAAAGAACTCGACAAGTATTTACAAAACAAAGAACAATATAATGAACCCGCAAGGGGGAAAGAAAACCAAGGGTATAAATAAACTGGAAACTGAACAAGACACAGGTGAAAACAATTACCAAAATCAAACCAGGTGAACTAATGAACAAATACATGAAGCTGAGACAGAAAGCAATGGGCAAAACAGGAAAACTACAAAATAAAACAGGAAACAAGGAAGTCTACAAAACAAAACTAACAAAACCCAGAAACCATAACACTTTCTTTCCCTTTTTTCTTTTTTCTCATTTTTTTGTGGTATAGTTCTACTTTCAGTATGACCAAAATTATTATTAATATTTATCTCATTGTTCTGGTATTAGCAATGCTAGTGGTGGTGATAAGAACATTTGTATTTACTTTCTTTTATTTTCTGTTCTCCATATTTAATTTTGGTGAACTATGGCACCATGAAGTACAAAGTTCTGAAGCTGGAAAAGGATCCAACATTTCATTGACTCATTCATTCATTTTCTATACTTGTTATGGGGAGAGCTAATTTGCCTGGTTGAATAATGTTGTGACCACCGGGGGGGCGTCGACAGTAATGGACGTATGAGCAGATGGTTCAGATGTCTTCTTTATTAATAAACTTTCACTTTACATTGGTTGGTACCCTTATGTTAAGTCTGTATGTGTGTGTCTGTGTGTGCGGACAGACAAGCAACATATTTAAATTAGAAGGTAATAAAAATGACTAAACAATAAAGAAATAACAAAGATTGCTTGTAATATATTGTAATGTGTTTGTGTTTAGCATTGTTCTGTGTGGCTTAAGTTACATGTTCATCTGTTATACTGCAGTGTTAAT